>JANTPZ010138488.1:0-21224 GCA_025593235.1 Vachellia pachyceras
CCAGACCAGCTTCAGGAAATAGAGCACCCTGAACAATGTCCTTCACCTTTTGTCTGTAACCTGCACGAAGATAGGAATCCTTATAATTTAAATATTTAATATTTCAGGAAAACAAGATAAGGTTAAATTTGAAAAAAATAAAATGTGCCATGGGACATCACTCAAGCTAGATAATGCATGGACCAAGGCCAAGCATTTCTAGAAAGATACCAGAAATGAACTAATAAAGAAGGAAAACATGAAACACCAAATCACTATGAGATCTTGGAAATGGCTCTGCAATTCAGAAATTAACATTGAAGGAAAAGCCCCTCATAAATTATAATTACTAATAAAAAATAAAAAAGGGAGTTACACACACACCCCATATTATATTAAAGTGACCACACAAAACATTTAAATACAAAAAGAGAACTTCATTCTTCCTGCAGCATAATCAGGAATAAAGAATGGAGGAAGCATAAAACGCCTCTACCAACAGCTTTTGTAGGATTTAACACAAGCTGAAACTTCTTTCCTCAAAACAAATAAATAAACAGATAATGTGATAAAAAAAAATCCTTAACCTCCGATCTGATGCAGCTTCATGGTATAGATATTGAAGAAATAAAGATCTCTTGAGTCATGAAACTTCAAGGAGACCATTGTGAATAAATTATCTCTAACTTTATAGATGAGATTGAAGATGAAATGCATAGTCCAAGTAATGCATACATTTGACTCCCTAAAGTACGGGTAAACACTTGACTGAAAGTTATAGCAAAACGGTGGAGAACTGAGCGGGGCAATTAACATTTTTCAGTAAACAGATCAAACTCGTAAAATTAAGACTCAACAGCACAGAACGTTATGAAAACGGCAGCATACCAGAATCAACCAATATCGAACCTCACAGTATGCGGCTGAGGAATGCTCATATAGAATTCAAGAAATAAACTTCATTTGACGTGATAAGGAACCAATCTGAAAGCATAAAACTTATAATCAAGAATTTATAACAAAGCCTGCTAACCCTAAGAAAAATTATAAACTTAACAAAATGCCAAAAGTTCAGGAGGTAGTGATGCCAAAGGCGATTGGGGAAATAAAAAGACTTGCAACTATCACATGTGTTTTACTTCCCGTTAAATAAAATCCCTAACCCCCCCCCCCCACACACACACACACACACACAAAAAAAGCTATATTTCCCCAACCTCACTGAAGGAATGAATAATCAGGTAATTTCTGCAGCTAACCATAAAAAAATTGCATGACATGCAAATCGTAACACCACTGCAGCAGAGGCCAAAAGAAATTCCTTTGCTTGAAAAACAACGTCAAGCAGAGATGAAGCGGTATAATAGCCATCACTACGAAGAATTTTGGGACAGCAAGTATTGAAAAGAGAACTTCTATTGATAGAAGATAATGCTGGTGAAAGTAAAAGTTGGTGTTAGATAGTTTCAAATAATTCATGAAAATTAAGACGTTGAGCTGTTAAAAACCTATTGTTCTAGAGTACAAGCCCTAAACACCACAGCAAGATCCTAAGGGAAACATTGTTTAAAATATTAGCACAACACTTACCTTCCTCAAGATACGAGTCTTACAAGCTAGAACAAAGCTAAGAGAGGTAAAAAAAAAAAAAGTAAATGTATAAGCCACTTTTTATTACTCTTTCCATATATATAATTCTTTTTTGTCTCTTCTATAGAAATGGAGGACAAGTCGCTTTACAGAGATTTTATTCGATGCTGAGAATGAAATCAAATCTAACCTGCCATAAAGTAACATAACAACCAATACCACAAAGGTTTAAGATTAGCTGGTAGTTAGTTACCTCTGGTTCCTTCACGAAGGGCTTTGGCAACACGAAGTGGAGTCTTTCTGATGCCTTCCCTGTTTACATCTTCCCCAAGACCAAGCAATAGAACTTTCACAGCATCTTCAATGGCACTTGTATTATTCGCCTCGTCTTCTAAACCCAATCCAACATAGCCATTGCTCACACCATTCTCAACCTCAGCATTGAGATGCCCCTCATCCAAACAGCCCATTGAAGACCACACAAATGAAGGCGAATCCCCAGACACAACGTCAAATCAACCAACTCCCAAACCAACTGAATCCCAAAAAAATATCAAACAGAAGCTTCAAATTCAGGTATTAAATCTAGATAAAACTTGACGGGGCAACAGACAAAAAAAAAAACAACCGAAAGCAATGGGTCCGAAATTTCTGAAACAAATATCGCGTTCAATACGGAAATGGTTCAAAAGGGATCAAAACAAATCCAAGTAGAACCACAACCAGAAACGAAAAACCAGAAGAAAGATAACAAGAACGATAGGAGCAGCTACGAAACGACAGAGTTAAGAGGGAGGGTTGATGTGGGAATGAGTGGATCGTCGTTTAGGAGGAAGATGCAAACAGAAGCATAATGGGGTCCCACAGATGTAGGAAGAGAAAACGGAAGTTATCGTTTCTCGCGGGACGCAGAAGCAGAGACCGAGAGAGACGTGGGTCAGAGACACAAGCACTCCTCTTTTTCGTTATCTGCACTTTGTTCTGATTCTCGTCAATGCATAGACACACATTAACACATATATATACATGGAGGCGGGTGGCGGGTGGTCTTCCCATTCATAGGGTTGGTGGCGAACTGTTGCTTAAGACTTCAAAGTAATTGGACTTCAGACAGTTTTGTTTCAGACAAATCACTTTCAATTCTAACATTTACCAAAGTGAATAAGAAAAAGTTTAAATGTTATTAAATTTGTCTTAGAATACAATTATTTTTTAATTTTATTCCTATTTAATAGTAGTTTTATATGTTTTATGATATCTTTTACATCGAATCACGCATTTAACAATTCCCTTAAAATTAATTAATAATAAATATTTAGAAAATATATTGAATTTTTCAACTGATTAATTATAAGAAAAGGCATAATTAAGAATAGGGAAAAGATAAGGAGGGATAATATACTTAGAGTTTGTTTGGAAGCTACTCCTAGAACCTAGGTTTTGACCCAGAACTTAAATTTTGTCAAAGTACAAAAAAAATTTTGAAAATATATTTTGGATACAAAACATCGGTTTGAAACTTAGGTTTCAAAACCCTTTTCTAATAAATTTTCTCTTTCCTACTTTTTTCTCTTTCATCTTTCCTACTTTTTTTCCTTCTTTCTCTTTCCATTTTCCTACTTGTTCTTTCTTCCTCTTTCCTCTTTCCTACTTCTATTTCTTTCTCTTTCCTCTTTTTTACCTACTTTTTACTTTGAAATCCGTAAAAGCTAATAACTACCTAAATATAAATCACTTTTCAAAACATAGGGTTTACCTCGGAATCCGTAAAAGCTATTCTCCAAAATCTATTCTTCAAAACCTAAATTTCACCTTAGAAATCGTAAAAGTTATTTTCAAAATAGCTTCCAAACAAGCTTTAATTATGGATAAATTGGTAAAATTGTACTTAACATTGATAGTACTTTAGAGAATTTTTTTTCCTCGCAGAATTTTCTCCATTTTATAATATTCATCTATGTCAGTTTTATAAGCAAAAATTACACAAAATAAAATTAGTTGAAAGGAATGAGTATGTAAAGATGTAATTACACAAAATAAAAGTGTTGTATGCATTTAGGATAATGCCTAAAAGAGAATATTATTTATAAACAGGATTGGGAAGTATACTTTAAACATATTTTCCACATGTTAAAAAAACTTCAATTTCATCAACTTTATGTTTAAAATATTTAATTTTCACCTCTCTCTCTCTCTATTTAATACTCTATTTAATGATATTCTTTATAGTACTACTAAGTTATGAGATTTAAGACTTGAGTTAAATTTAATTAAAAATAATAAGTATGTAAAAAATGAATTTTTGTTTTTAAGTATACCCTTATGCATTAAAAGACAACCACAAAGAAGTAAATGGGATCTCATGAACAGAATAAACCAATTCAAATTTTGACATCGTATAAAAAGGATGGGATGAATGGCAGTAATCCTATTTATAAGTTATTTTCAACATATTTCTTACAGATAAATGAAAATATTAAAATGCAATTGATTATGGATCTAAATTTAATAACTTTCCAACTTTATCTCTATTTAATATTTCACTATAACATATAAGAATAAAGTCAACACACAATAGATAAAAACAAACTAAGTACATTCATATGAAAAATTGAATGATGTGACTAATAAATATAATCAAATAAAATCATTTCTCTTTACCAAGCCCATTTGGGAACGCGGTAGAGAAATACTTTTATGTAAGTCGAAGTAAATATATGAATGATATTATCTTATTTTATGAAAAAACACTGTTAAATGTACGTTTAGACTAGACTCACTACTGTGTGAGTGCAGTATATCTCAAGGCAACAAAATCAATACAGCAATAATAATTAATGAAACGTAAAATTATATATTTATGTAAAAATTTAATGACACAGTTTGTAAACCGCTTAAAAAAGCTTCTTTTCTCCAAGGGTTGACCTTGGAAAATGTATGTCATAATTTTTGAATTTTTGATGCATTGTATGAATCAAATTCAATATGTTTGACCATAGAAAAATGTACGATGTGATCATAGATTTAATGTAATTGATATACCAGTGCTACTTTGACATAATCATATTTATAATTAGCATTTTTTTTCTATGGGGCTTGTATTCTATATAAACAAAATTTAGTTTTATCTTAAAATATAATATGTTTATTTATTTTTACTTTTAATTAATTATATGTTTCGTTCATATCTTTTTCCACTCATTTTCATATATTATTTATTACTCATTTTCTCTCACACTCATGAAGGGGGTATACTTGAAAAAAATTATATCTCTTCCAAATTTAATGTGTTTAACTAATTTTAATCAATTGTGTGGTTTGGGTTATTGCTTATAAATCATGTGGGGGAGTACTCATCAATAAATATAATTAAAAACATTAAATTTATTATAAATTGAAGTTATTTCTAATAATATTCTTATTAACAGTAATAAAATCCAACATTATATTAATCTATACTTTCTCATTACCTTTTTAAATATGTGTTTCTATTTACAAGGTAAAAATTATGTGTTTCTATTTGCAAAATCTCAAAGAATTATGGGTTTCTATTTACAAGGTAAAAATTAATATGTTAGTGTGGGTGTAAGGTGTGTATTATCAAATAACGGTAGAATTAACAAAAAATGAAAATAGGTTTAAGGCATACATAAGTTAAATTAATTTATTAAGAAAAAATTTATATCAAGATCATTATTTCCATTATATCAAGTTATTTAATCACACATATCCACAATTAATTAGCAGAATAAATTCACATAAACCTCATATAATTTCAATCTATTTAGTATTTTATAAATTTTTCCTCTTGTTAGTTTCTGCTTAGCTTTATTTATATATTATTTATTAAATAGATCAAATTTTATGTGATATGCAATCTAATAAAACTTATATATGTCTTTTTTGTTGTAAAAAAATTGATAGTACGTGTGAAATAAAAGAATTTTCACATTGCTTTGATGAGACGAATATCAAAGGTATATAAGTTATCCCCTAGTTGTGGTAGGTTAAAAAGGTTAAGAGAACGGTGGGTCTCGCATACACATAAATATGCTTCTAATAAAATATCAAAATAGATAAATGCATAAAAAATATTTCTACATCCAATCCTTCAATCACTAAATTAATAGTCATTAACACCTCAATTATCATTTAAAAATAAAAGGTGAAAACAATGTGTAAATCTTCATTAGGAGATATATTCACATTTAGTTTTAACAATGCTTCGAATATGATTGTTTTTATCAGGAGAAAACATCTAAGAAAAATAGTTAGACATTTTCAATTTGAGGTTTCATCCTACGTTGCTAAAATATATTAACTATGTTCCTTAATATAAGAATTAATTAGTTTTTTTAGAGATTAAGTAAGCAAATTAATTAATCTATCTATACTTTTTTTCAAACTTTTTTGTCCTACTTATAAAATAATATATAATCTAACAGTACATTTATATAATATTAGAATATATTTTATAACTAAGTGATTTAATTTAGTTTTTTATTACTCTAAGAAATTAACTCACTCTTGTATTAAGGAATAAGATGTAGTATAACATAAATGATTGATTGTTAAGTACTTAACAAGTAATGCGATTGACTGATAAGATATATCTAAACATATATAAATGTGGGAAAAAGTGTCTCAAATCTTTTATCTAGCATCTCCACATATTTGAAGTAATTAAATCCTTATAGTAAATCCACCCAAACATTATAAGAGCTCGTTACATTGGAATTAATTTAGATGGAAATAGAAATAAATATGGAAATAAGGTTTAAAAGTATGTTTGATATAACCATAAAAATAATAGGTAATTTTCTATTTTAAAATTATTTAATATATGAAATGTCTATTATACCCCTGAGATAGAAAAAAGTTCATAGCCATGGGTCTTAGCATGAAATTGAAATTACCCATTTTGACTGAAATGATTTCCAAGTGAAAACCAATTACATGTTCATTTCTTTGTACCAAACATGCAACTAGTATGCAATTTAATTCCAATTACATATTCATTCCTCCAATTCCAACGTATCAAACAAGGCATATATATTCAATTATTGATTGATAGCTACAAGTTCAATCACTCAAATCTCAGCATATCATAAGAGTGTGAGCTAGTAAATGCCACATAGATGACAAGATGATATATGTGTGTGTGTATGTATATGTATATAACTAAACAATCAATGAATCAATTAGATTATGAGATATGATCCAATGTGTATAGACATGAAATATGTACCACTCTAACCTAATTATTTGATTTCTTTTTATCATTTTATATACTTTCCCATTCATTTTTCATTTTTTATTGTGTTGTCGTATTATATATCTCTTCATTATTATCACACAACGTTTATTTCGTGATTAATTATAATATCGGCTATTTATTTGGATAAAGAAAACTAATCTTCTCTATTTGTCTTTCAGTATTTGGACAACATACAAAAGAAAGTCAAGATTCAGGTCGTGGATTAGATCAAAAGATTCATACAATCACACGTAGATATTATACAATCTTTCAATGGTACACTCAAAAGCAAATCACAATTAATTTAATAATGGCGTTGTGTATTGTTTTAAAAATAATTAGAAATATTGCAGTTTTCCATTTTATAATTTGTTGTTTAATCTAATTTATTGGAAAAATAATTTGCCATCAAAATAAGTCTAGATTCAACTATATGAAAACCTTTAGGTGGTGTCTTGACCATTAGTGATGAAGAAAACTTGAAAGACATTTAGAGTTTGTTTGGAAGCTATTTTAAAAATAGATTTTACAGATTCTGAGGTAAAACCTAGGTTTTGGATAATAGATTTTGGAAAAGAGAAAGAAAAAATATGAAAGAGGAAATAGAAGAAAGAAAAAGTAGTAAAGAGGAAAGAGAAAAAAAGAAACAGCAGAAAAAAGAAAGGGGAAGAGAGAAAGAGTAGGAAAGATGAAAAAGGAAAAAGTGAGATAAAGTAGGAAAGATAAAACCTAGGTTTCAAATCGAGGTTTTGTAACTAAAATAACTTTTCAAAAAAAAATTTTATACCTGGATAAAACCTAGGTTTTGGGTTAAAAGTTAGGTTTTTAAAACTAAACTTAAATTTCTGGAAATGATGACAAACAAACCCTTAGAGTTGGTAGCATAGGTCGATCTTATGAGCTTAATTTCTCAAAAAGTAATGGGTTAAGTTGGCAAAATGCCATCCCACAACATAAATCAATGGCGAGCGAACTCGTTGGATGACTTGCATTACCAACTCTAATGAAGTAATTTTATGTTAAAAGTCATGCTTGTATTGGGTCTGTTTGGTAAAACGGTGGAGAAGTACTTTTACCATTTATGGGGTAAATGTGTGAAGAAGATTATCTCGTTTTGCAGAAAAATACTGTTGAACTTGCTTTTGGGTTGTTAAGAAGCATTGACTTATTTTTCAACTCTGGTGAAGTTAACAATGTATCATCACCCATTACACACAAACGTGTGTGTGTGTGTGAATATCGTAGAGGAATATATGGATAGAGAAAATGTGGAAAAATATATTTTCCATTATTTGCATAATAAGAGAACATAGAAGAGAAAAAGAAGTGGAAAAATAGAAGAGATTTTAGGGGTGAAAATGCATGCTTTATTCCAACATTACTCTAAAGAATAAGGTCCAGATCTTTTCTGTATCAGTATTGTTTTTGCGACAGCAATCATATAATCAAATAAAATAAAATAAAAAAAACATATTTTCTATTGTTATTTTCCTTTCATATTTTATTATTGTATTTTCTTTCTTCCTATTTTTTCTTGTCATCGAAACAAAAACAATAAAGTAGTCTTGCTTTTGCAATCTCTACCCTCAATGGGAGAAGAAATCATATAACGTGACCTTTTGGTAACACGTTTACCACCCTTAAAAACGCGTTCAATAGCATTTTTTCGTAAAACGAGATAATCTCATCCATATATTTACTTCGATTTGTGTAAAAGTACTTCTCCATCGCTTTACCAAACGGACCCAATGACTTCAAGTAAATACTTCAGTACTTCCATAAAGCCTCACCATAAGTGATTTCCTCAATGTAAATATTTTCACTGTTTTTTAGGTCTCCTGCAAAAGAAATATTTACATATTTTGAGAGTATCACGTCATTCGTGTTTTTTTTAATGAAAATGTTTTAATTATCTTTTTTTTTTTAAAAAATACTTACATATTATCTCATTCATACCAACTCTAATGAAAATATTTCAATTATCATTTTTTCTATATCTACATCCTATAATTTTTTCTTTATTATTTCTCTCTCTATAACTCATTATAATAATATTTGTAGGATTACAAGAAAAAACAATTCCAACATTTTCATTGAACTGAGCACAGATGATATGTCACTCCGAGAGTATTTAAGTATTTCTCCTTTTCTTGTAGATACTTCAAGAGAAATACTTTCATATTCCTAAAGTGTCACATTATTTATACTCTTCCTAATAAAAATATTTCATTTAACCTTTTTTTATGAATAGCATATCTCATAAATTTCTCTTCATTATTTCTCTCTCCATATCTCATCATAATAGATATTTTTGGGACTGATAATAAGTATAATTGAAAAATTTTCATTGAAGAGAACATAGAAGCCGTGGTACCTCAAGAGTATATAAGTACTTCTCTTATTATATAATGTGTGTTTAGGTGAGCGTTTGAGCTCTCCAAATACACATTTAACAGTATTTTTTTGTAAAACGTGATAATCTCTTTCACATATTTACCTCGTAAACCGTAAAAGCATTTCTTCACGACCTTTTCAAACGAGCCGAATGAGTTATTGAGAGATAAATAATTAATAGAAACTTATATGATATAAGATCCAATAAAAATTATAATCATGTAACCAATGGCAATTATAATCCAATGTTAAGTGATAGAATTTTGCTTAATAAAATCATGGGAATTTTTTCAGTTTAAAAAAGAAAAGAAGAATGGGAATTTAGTATTTAAAAAGAAAACAAATCAATATTTCAAAGTAACATATAGAGATATTAGCAACAAACCCAAGTTTTTGAATTATTTTAAATTATTTAAAAAGTGTACTTTTGGTCTATTACTTTTAAAGCTGTTGATTTTATTTAGTAAAAAATGTTAACTCAACAAATTTAAAACATAATTATATAATTAAATGGTAATAAAATATGACTAAGTTTTAAAATATAAAATAAAAATTAAACTGAATAAATACAATCATCCTTTATATAAATATATAATACATTTATCATCAGGATTATCGATTACGTCGTTGAATGAATCATGCTACAATAATTTTAATACAAATTGAGAATACCCACAGGACAAAAATATTTATCTTACCCATTTAATTAACAATTAATAAATGCAATTTATCCGTACATTTATTTTTTTATTCATCAATAATTATTAGGTGGACAATTATTTAGGATCCTTATGCCCATATCACTGTCATTAATTATTTATAAATCATTATTTCTTTTCATCGAGTAGGAGCATTTAATTAATTTATGTTAAATTCCTTTGTAAGCGAAATACTATATATATAGTGTCATTTCCTTTCATGATCATTCTCAAGAATTAATATTATAATGCCTCCAATTCTTAATATAAGATTTATTTCAAAGTTTGTATTACTTTTTTTGTTATCTCTGCATTCATAAATGGTAGATTAATTTTGCAATTTTGTAGTATAAAATTCATCTTATATTTAATTCTAAAGGAAGTATTACATAATAACACTACTTATGATCTTCTCAAAGCATGTAGTGCCATTAATTTCCCAAGATTATTCTACCATTTATAAATGGAGAGATATTATAAAAAAACCAACACATGAAAAGGGAGGAAAAGCTAAAAACCCATTACTACTAAAAAAAATGTCATTAAATGACGGAAAATAGCCATTTAGTAATTTTCAGCATTTTTCTATGTAAAATTATAGTATATGAACCACACATATCTATATACAATAAACATATATTATTTGTCACTCTCCCTCCAATAAATATATCAATTAAGAGAGTCTTAATTTGGTTATCCAGCATGATGAAGCACTTGTGTAAGGCCTTTTATGGATCATGTATTGATTGATTAGTAGTATAATTTTTATTTCTCAATATTAAATGAAGAGTCCACTTAATCAAGTGGTGAATATTCAACTTATCTATATATTTACAAAAAACTTTAGAAATTAAAGTGATCATTTTTTCCTTATATGTTTATTCTAGCAAGATAAAATTTAGAGTAAAATATATTGATATCCTTTCTATTCATTTTAAGGCTAAAGTATACTTTCAGTCCTTTATGTTTGCATCAAGTTTCATTTTAGTCATTTAAGTTTAAAAAGTACACTTTTAGTCCCTCAAACTTAACGCCGTTAATTTTTCTTAACGGAAATTGCTGACTTATCAAATTTAATTGATAATTATGCAATAAAACATTGACAAAACATGCTCACATTTTAATTTTAATTTAATAATATAATAAATTTGATATTTTAAATTGTGTAAAATAAAAAAGATTTAAAATAATAGTGTTAAGTTTGATAGGTCAACAAATTTCCGTTAAGAGAAATTAACGTCGTTAAGTTTGAGGGACTGAAAGTGTACTTTTTAAATTTAAAGGATTAAAATGAAACTTGACGTAAACATAAAGGACGAAAAGTATACTTTAGCCTCATTTTAATTATACAAATATCCTTTTAATTTTCAGAACCTATCCAATAATTAATCTTTGTGGTGGCTCGTGAGCTAAGTTATAAAATCCTTTCGATCTATAAAAGAAACAGAAGAGAGCTCATGCAGGGTATTCATATTCCAGAAACACAGTCGGATTTCAGCATTGCATATGGATATATTTTGCAAATCATATAGCTAAATCGAATATGCATTTGAAAGTTTCAGTATTGAATAAGATTATCTTCAATTAAAAGGGATACGTGATTTAGGGGAAAAAAATAAAATTTGCAATCAGGTATTAAATAAGAGAATTAATGAACAAAATGTCTCAAAGATTCACAAAATTACCATAAGGTCTCAGGGGTAACTACTGAGGTTGTCATTAACAACCTTACCAGCCTTCATTAACAACATCAGCGGCTACTCCTGAAACCAAATGATAATTTTGTGAATCTTTAGGACCTTTTATTTATTTACTCTCCTATTTAGGACTTGAACGTAAATTTTCCAAAAAAATGCATTTCACCAGCAAAAGAAAATTTGGGAAAATTTTATTCTCATAGGTTTTCAATTGCAATTCGATATGACACAATTCCTAAACTTTATTGATTTTTAATGTTATTGTTCTTGTTTTTGAGACCTGGATATACTTGAAGGTAACAAAGTGCCTCCATTGTGAGTCAACACATTGGTTGCTCATATATGTGTGTGTGTGTGATAAAAAAAATTAGACAAGTTTTAGATTCTGGCTAACCTACTTCATCCATGGGGGACCATAATGAGCAATCTCTAAATAAACAATTTTGCACAATCTTTGATCTATCTATGAAGATTTGATTACATATATATATTATGTTAATAATAATGCATGCATGTTGCACAATCTTTGATCTAGATCTGAAGATTTGATTACATATCTAAAATATGTTAATAATTAAGCATGTTGTTTGATTCCTGATTAAGGAAAATAAGTAACAATTATTTCAGAGAACACTTTCAGAAATATGTCATTTAGCGATGGAAAAATGCATCGCTAAATAACTATTTTCCATCAAAAAATTTTCATTTAGTGACGGAAAATATTAACGACCCTCATTTTAGTAAAGAAAAATAGCCATTTAACGATGAAAATGACATTTTTCTATTAATGGAAGCTTATCCATCGCATGCACTACTTGTCTACAATAAGAGAAAGGCTGCATATCTTTTGTACAAATAAGCACTCTCAATCCTCAGGATATTATAATGGCAAACCCTTCGGTGATTTTGAAGTTTTACATGTAACCTTTTGTTTTATTAATATATCATTTTATTTCTGTAAAAAAAGAATAACGAAAATAAGTTTTTTAATGTTATTTAGAAAATAGTAAACATTGATTTACAAACGACAGATATGATTTGGGATGGTGACAGAAAGTTGCCTAAAATGTTACATTATTATAGGTAGATTTGTTTCTACATGATTTCAATTACGAAACATTATATCCTTTTTAAATAATATATGACAATAAAGTATTCTAGGAATATTTCATATGTAATGACATTTGATGAAGACATGAATAATTTTTAAATTTAAAAGAATAATCATGATATGTCAAAATTGAATTTTTTTAAAAAAATAAAACATTCCATTAATTTCAAAATAATTTATTTGTGTAATCTGGTTAATAATTTTTTATTAAAAAAACAGAGAGAGAGAGGGAGTATAGCAAACTCTGCTTCTCGTTGATTTTAATTTTATGTTTAGGCTCTCAATCAGGAAAAATAATATTAACATGAATAAGTATTTTAACGTTCCATATAATCTATAAGAAAATTTATCTGTTACCTAATTAGAATAATTTGTATACCCTTATCTAATATTTACATTTATATTATAAATCATTAGAAAATTTTATCACTATCTCGACATAATAGAAGTTTTGCATTTCTTGTTATTCTCCCCAAAAAATAATTATTTATGAAATATCTTTTAAAATAATTGAAAAGGTTCCGTTTCAATTCTTAAAAATGAGTAAAATAATCTATATAATAATTTTCTTCACCGATTTTATGTTTTGGCACTTTCAATTAAGAAAAATAATATTAAAATAAATAATTATAGTTATTTCGTTTTTAAGGTGCATGTAATATATAATAAAAAGTATCTATTATCTAATTAGAATAATTTTTATATCTCCGTCTAATATTTATATTATCAATTATTAGAAATTTTTATCACTATTTGGATAGAATATACATTTTGCATTGCTTGCTATACTCTCTAAAAATAATTATTTATGAAAGAAACTTTTAAAATAATGTAAAGGTTCTGCTTCAATTCTTAAATTAAATAAATATATATAATAAATTGCACATATGTGAACTGAGCTTCCATATATGCAACTGAATTTTCACATGTGCAACGAAACATATTTCATTCTCTGATTAATTCTTTAATGGGGGATTTCCCCCAATTTTTCCCTAATTTGCTTCACCATCATTGATTTTAGTTTTATGTTTTGGTCCTTTCAATTGCGAAAGACAATATTAACATAAATAAGTATAAGAATTTCGTTTTTCAGAGTCCATATAAAATATAAGAAAATGTGTCTATTATCTAACTAGAATAATTTATATATTTTGCCTAATATTTATATTTATATCGGAAAATTTTTTACATATTTTTAAATGTGTACATGTTTTATTTTTTAATGAACAATTTTTTGTAATAAAGTAGGTTGTCTGTTTCTTGTACAAGGATGAAAAACAAACGTTTACAACATCATCGTCGTCATCAGAAAAACACACATACAACACTTGCAACTTTGGATGGTGACATTTTATTTTATAAACCACCGTTCTGATTTTAATTAGGTATAATCTATGGTAAAATAATTTGTCAAAAAAAAGAAAAATCAGTCTAATTAAATATTCAAATAAATATAATTAAATCAGTCGAATTTAATTAGGTATTTTTGATGACGTTCTTTTCAGAATATTAATTACAGTAAATGATCACAAGTGCTAGTGCACTATAATGAAAAAAAAAATTGAAAAGATAAGTATAAAAGATGTAGATTAATTTTCAGTATTTATTTATTTAGCACTAGAAATATTAAAAATCAATGCTTAAAATATGAAACATAAATATTAAGTACATTGAAATTGATGGGATGTGTTTGAGAATCCACGGGGAGAAAAGAGCTTACGGATTCTGAGATGATTTTATGGATTGTGATACGTTTTTCTGGATTTTGATATGTTTTTTACATAATTTAAAATGTTTTTTTTACAAATTTTAAGATATTTTTTTGTCTTAGTTTATGTGTTCATTGAAAAAAAAATGAATTCTCAAACATGCACGCTATCGTTGAACATATCCTGGAAATCCTGATACTCTCTGGTGATATGTTTATTCCTGGTAGGCTTTTGGGGTGCATTCAACTTTCTGGATAGCTAATAGATCGATCTAAAAACATTATCATAATTTTGAGTAGGCATCGGTGGTGAATAGACTGAATATGCTGCTGGAGGAAATAAGGATAAAGGATCAACAGTAGGTTGCAGAATCATGGAGTTTGGTTCTTCTTCTAAATTTCCAATCCTTAACTTTAATTGATTGCTCCTCAACTCTCACATATTTTAATTAAGGGTTAAAGTTCAAATTTGCTTTAGAAGTTTTTATCAGGAGCAACATTACCCTTTACAGTTAAAAATTTTAATCGTCAACATCAATTTTTAAATATCAACATCAGTTTTTTTTTAAAAAAAGAATGGGGCATCATTGTTCTATTTTGAAAATTTGAAGGCAATAATACTAATAAAAAACTTGCACGTCAACATTATTCCTGAAAGGAAACTTCTGACATAAATTTACACATCAACGCTAATATTAATGACATGTTGGGTTTTGTTGTTCTTTTTTTTTGTTAACAACAGGCAAGTTGACCTTTTGGCTACACCCGGAACCCCCGGTATCCGGCTACTTTTTCTGAGTCCCTGGCCTTCTTCAACTGGACTAGGTAACCCGGGACAACCGATTAATCCGGAGCGAGGAATACACGTGGCACACCACTTTAAGTTGCTTTGCACCAAGGTCGGGTTATCTCTACCCCCAAGCGTTGCTCCCAGGGATCGAGAGTTCGATCCCTGAAAGAGTGTCAACCGCAATGATCACTGAACTTCAACACTTGTGGGTTGGGTTCCTTTTGCTCTACACATAACCGATTTGAGTTTGGAGCGAAATGACTTGAGTAAACTTTTCAATTTCTACTAAAAGAGGCGTCCAATGCTTAAACTGAAAGTATTATTCTATTATAAGGATCTCAGTTCTTTGGCAAAAATAGAAAAAGAAAAAAGACAACCTGTGCATTGATGTGTGTAACGTCCCATCTCTTTTAAAACAAAAAAAATAAATAAATATGAAAGCTGTCACACTTTACGTGTGGCATCACCATCTGCCTTTTTTTTTAAAAAAAAATTTTTGAGAGAGCATCGGTGGCAAGGGGGTATTATAAATACCCCTCGTTCATCCTCCAAACACACACATTCACCCACACGTACACACTCAATTGAGAGAGGGAGAGAGTGCGCCGACGGAGAGAGAAGGAGAGGACGTTGGAGGGAGGAAGAGGTATCTGAATGGGTGTTTTCTAGTCTAAAGTCCTACTTTGGAGATTATTTAGGTAAGTAAAACGACTTATTTTCATTAAACTTCCTTCACAAAAGCTGTTCCAAATATTTTTCTCTTTCTAATGGTAGTAATATTATGTTGATTAGAGAATATTTTAGTATTTTTATTTTCATCCAGTTTAAGTTTTATTTATAGAAGACCATAAAATTGTAGATATATTTTTATAACTATGATCTATGATGTTAAATTTATTTTTCTGATAGTTGGAATATTTTTACAAATTTTTGTTAAAAATAAATATATATGATTTTTGATATATTGATATTTGGACTGATTAGTTGATGATTAATTGGTTAGATTGATATTAGAAAATTTATTGCTCTTGCTATTACATGATTTAATCTATACATTTGTGTATATATAGTTAAGTATATGTATTTTTGTTAAATATATATATAAACAAAAAAATATATATGTATATACGTATTTGTTTATATATTTATGAGTATAGATATATTTACAATAAAAGTATTTAGAATAAATTATAAATTCATTTAAATAAATTATTTAAAGATATATAGAAAGTATTTAAATAAAAAGTATTTATAGATATAAATTTCTGTGTATACCTTTATTTATTAAAAATTCGTTAAATAATTTATTTGGGATATTAAAGGTACTCTTGAGATTTTAATTAAATTAGATTGGTTAATAAATTAAGGGTTGCTAATTTAAAAACTATTATATATTTAAAATCCTAAATTTTAAATTAGAATTTTGGTATGAATATTATTATAATATTAAATAGTTGAAATAATAATTTTAAGTCTTTTGAGCAATGATTTTTACCACTCAGATTAGTTGTAGTCTAATGTGTAGTTCTATTTAAATTTTTGTAGACCGTTTATAGGGTCTTGGTGTTGGGCGAGGATTTACCTGTGGTAATATTTTATTGCTTGGCGAGAGGTAACCACTTTCCTCTCTTTGTGCATGCTTGTAACATGTTTGTGAGTGAATTTTGAATATTTAAAATAGTGAAAAGTGCCTTTGATATTCGGGTTGCATAATAAAATTATATTGTTAATGAAATTTGTCTTGTGGGATCTAATTTCGTTATGAAATAAAAAGGTGATTTATTTATATTGTTTTATATTATTGCAAATGTCGCATCGAGAACATGTGATTTTGATCATGATGCATGATAGATTTATTATTGATTGATGATATGAGAGGGAGTGGTGGATGTTGATTTGATGGGAGATTATTCTAGAGGAAATAAGAGGGTGATATTCTTGTACGAAAAGAGGAAATAAAGTGGTAGGCGACCAGGTGTACACTGGTTAGTCCTTTGGCCCATTCGTATTTGGTAGGGCAATGACACCCCGCTGTTATAGTAGAGGGGGAACCCATGGTCCGATCTTGTGCGCTGTGGACCTGGCCAGTCCATATCACTTGATCGGTGAGCTCGTTGAGTTAACTACCAGTCATGTGGGATAGTACTAGCCCATGGGTTCAGTCAGAGGAAATAAGGCTGGGGGAGGTATAAGGGAGATCAGAGAAATAAATCTTGTGCATTGATTTACGTGCAACTTTATTATGAGATAAGCATGAGTTGATGATGTCATAAATCGATAAATATGTATGCTTATTTATAAACTGATTAAGTGATATTTTGTTATGTTATTATATTTAATGTGACTATCCCACTAGACACCTCATGGGTACTTACTCGTATGCCCAATGAGATGGAATTGCTGGTTGCTGAGACGTTTATCTCACCCTGTTGCTTTAACATTTTACAGGTGTTAGTTCTCGTGCTGGTCCTTCAGGGAAGACTCCGGAAGCTTGAACTACTTTCATTAAAAGTAGTGCTTCATTCTTTTTGGATTATGTTGTATTATTATATATTACCACGTTAGGGCTCATCATGCATATGTTGACTTATTTTGACTAATTGTTGAATTATTTTGACCGTTTGACTTAGTGATGGTATACGTTTGGTCTGAACCTTTATGGTCTAACGCTTGATGACGATTTCGATATTGACTAGTCAAAGGAATTTTTAATCAAATATTTTGTTATTGGCGTTTTAAGAAAAGGATTTTACATTCCGAGGTGAAGCAAGTATGTTCCCAACTTCCTGATGAGTTTGCCCATACCCTAGGTAATATTTCTCCAATACTTGAAGAGAGTGAGGACGATGTGGATGAAGATATCATTGTTGAGTCCTCTCACATGTTTGAAAATGTTAATGCTCATTTGAACGCTTCAAGAGGCAATTTAGTTGGGGATGATTCTTGCACAGTCACTGCTTCATTGTGTGATGATCATGCTTCTCTTTCTAGTACTAGATATGATGATATAGAATTGAATGAGACTTTATCTTGTTCTTGTGATAATGATGTTATATGCATGCTTTGCATTGATAAAAGGAATGATAATCTTATGGTATGTCATGATGCATTTAATAGTACTAGCAGTGATAAAATTGATAAGCATGGATTTTTGGAGGATGATATACCAGTTAAGGATTCTGAAATTTTAATTGACAAAATTATAAATAAGAAGGAATCCTTTAGTGATTGCAAAGATGATGTGCTAAGCTCCAAAAGTTGTAAATTTTTAACATCTACTTTGTAAGCGCAAAAGGATTTTAAAAATTTCATTGATTGTTTGATTCCTACTTAAGGGAATCCCATTTACTTTCTTGGTTGTGATTCATACTTGAGAGTTTTGTTTCTAAGATATCCTCAACTTACTCTATATCTCTCCATATTTGCATTATTGGAATAGATACTGCAGTCGGTCCACTATTTATTTTGCAAAATCACATTAGGCAAGGTTGTGGTTGCAAGCCCTATATTTTGGAGCCTTTACCTGGTGACCAGAAGCCACTTCTAAGAAGGTCAAATGTAGGGGGAGTTGTGATAAAGAACTTCATGTTTCTCATCCGGGATGAGAACTTCTCCTACAAGAGTTTGCGGAGATTTAAGTCAAAGGTCGTCTCTTTCCTCTCTTATTTCTTCGTATTTTCATATGATTAGTTGTACTTAAATGGTTAATGAAGAAAACAAGTGTGGGGAAGGGGACGTTTTCAGTAGTTGCAGTTGTCTCTGTTTAATTTTGTTTAATAAATGTTCGCTTTGTTGTCTCTTGATTTTGTCACCTCTTTCCATCATTTGATTTGTACTTGTCCATTCTCATTTCACATCATCTTATCTTATTTCTCATTTCTCTTCTCTTTTGTGAAAGTGATATGTTGTGCTTCGATTTCAAATCGGACTTCACAACTTCCACTTCACCTGAGAGTTTGGGTTAAGATAATGTTGTGTTTATACATTGAGGATAAAGTATGGATCAAGTGTGGGGGAGGGATTGTTGTTGAATCGAAAAAAAAAATTTGCCTATGGATTTGCTACAATTTCTCTAGTATTGCTGCTATAATTGCTCTCTTATCCATCTTATTGTTTGTTTTATGGATTGAAATATTGCATTGCATGATTTGAGAGTGATTCTTGCTTAAGAATTTTGCTGCTAGCTTCTGTGTCTTTTCTCTTCAGTGTCCTGGATGTTTTGCACTGTTATATGAGCGATTTGATTCCTTCTCTGTTGTTAATTGACTTTTGTAATCCTAGGAAATCTCTTTTAAAAATCTTTTTGCACAATGCTTGTGAATGTTACATGGCTAGTTTGATTGCATTTGATTCGAGTGACTTCTGTTTTTAATTGATTAGCATAGTAGAATACCTTTGGTGCCGTGTTATTAACCTTGTTTCATTGCTTGATTCTTAAGGAGGAAACATCTTATAGAAAAGCCCTCTCGGAAGGATATTTGAGCCTTATATTCTTTTCTTGTGTGATTTTCACTTAGTTTTGGCTAACCTCTAGAACTTGTCTAGATTTTTTTTCAAGACTACATTAATACCTTGATTTGTAAGGATGATAGGGGCATTTATTTCTAAACCCTTTACCTAAACACAAGCCATTTCATATTAACCTTTGCCACCCTTTTAAGCCTTCATTTTCATTTCGTTCATTTCTTCTATTAAGTGTTATACATGAGTTATATCTAGTCTTTCAATTTGAAAAGTATATCATGAATATCTATATCTTTGCCTTCTTGGGTTTGGATGCAAAAAAAAACAAAAGAGAAAAAAAGCAGAAAAGGAAAAAAAGGAAAAAAAGAAAAAAGAAAGTAAAAAATAAGTTGCAACAAAAGAAAAAAAATTGAAATAAGGCATCCTGTGGTGGTTTGAAGTGTAAAGATTTCTGCGTAAAAAGTTTAAAATCTACATATTTGGTGTTATTTTATGAATATATACTTTAGCTCATTTTGAATGACAATTCACTACTCATGTACTTCACTTGTTACTTTATTCCATTCATTTGGCCTTGCGTTCCAACATCACAACCCTTCCAATCCCCTTGATCATAAGTTTAAGGTATGTTAGTGGTGGAGATATTAGAATCTTTACAAGCTTATGGTAGGCACCAATCTAGGTGGATTGAGTGAAATTTATCCTAGTTGAGAGATGAGTGAAACACTTATACCCTAGTGAGCTCTACTATGTTTCTCTTCTTTTATCTTGCCATGTTTATTGTGTTAATTTCTTTGCACTAAAGTATTATATTATTGCTAATTGATTAGAAGTAAGAGTTACTTGAGTTAATTGCACATTCATCTTAGTCAAGTTTATGTTTTGCTGGCATTGAGTGTCTCTTTTGGATCATTCATTTTTCAAATTTTGCCCAGGAGTGCAAAAGGCTAAGTGTGGGGGAATTGAATTAATCATATTTTATCTATTAGATTTGTAACATTTTAGGGGATTCTAATGCTGTTATTGGGCTTTTATTGAGCTTAATTGCATTAATTATTATTAATGATGATTACATGAGATTAAAGTCAATTAAGGGTATTTTTTTAAAAAGAAATTAGAATTAAAAGATAAATTTAAAAAAAAAGAAAAAGGAATCATCCATTGATACTAAAAGAAACAACTTCACATTGGACCACCTGGAGAGCATTAATTCACACACTATTGAAGCCCAAAACCATTATCTCCAACCCACAAATTGATTCCTTCACGCATTGAGTAGCAGCCCATATGCCCATATATTGAATCGTTAGGTCACGCATTAATTCATTCACTCCTGGAAGCATTCCGGCGGCCACAGAGGGGAGGCGCACACATATTCATTTTTTCCCTTCATCAAAGTCACGCCGCTGGGAGAAAAAAAGAGAAGAAGCTGGAGACGCGGGCGCGCACACTTTCATTTTTCCATTCACGCACAGAAGCCGCCGTCCACACGCTGAGATTAATTCATCCATTCCATCATCTCACAGCCACAAGCAG
>JANTPZ010138489.1:0-31568 GCA_025593235.1 Vachellia pachyceras
AGTTTGCATGAGCTTTCTTGCTAGAAGGAGGCATTAGTGATTGTACTCTCTCATTTCCAGCTAGTAAAGAGGATATACGACCACTCATAACTTGGTTATTTGCGGGTTCTATATACAATCTTACTTTTTTCTGCTCAAGTCAATGTCACAGAGTTTTTGTTCATTTCATTATGCATTAATGAATTTTGTATTTCTGCACCATAATTACTTTTGCTTATAATCCTGATGTGTTTTTATTATGTCTGGACTTGATCTGGTGTATAAAATGGAACTGTAAATTGAATCAAACAGTAAAGGGGTTAAATAAATTGCAAAGAATTTTTTTTAAAAAAATATATATCTACGGCGTCCTATATAGATATATAGGGCGCCGTATGGACACCCTACAATGCCCTATTTTAAAATATAAGACGCCGTGGGTCTATCCTATGGCGCCTTTCATCATATAGAGTGCCGTAGGCCCGAACTTTCTACTCCCCTCACATATGCGTTCCCCCGAAAAAGGGCGCCAATTGGGTTCAAAATAGGGCGTAAAAAGTACTTTTTGTAGTAGTGAAATATTATGATATTTTGCTGCAAGAATAGAGAGTTAGAGACTTTTAGACATCATCCACACAATCAGGATGATTAGGCTTGTTTGGTTAGTCCGTTTGGATGACCAAAATCCATTTCTGCGTTTACTGAGATAAAATTCCTCTAACATATTTACCTCGGAATCTGTGTCCGTTCTTCCAACGGGCTATCCAAACAACCCCATTAACATCCACAGCATTCCAAGAGCCCACCGTATAAATTGTCACCAAGGATGTTAATATTATGCGTAGACTTTTTCTACCATAACTTCTTTTCTAATTCACCTTCCCTCTTTTTTAATGCTTTTATAAATACTCTATATCATTTTTCTTATGATACACTGTACTTTCTCTAAGCCTTATTAATATCATTGTGTTTGCTGCAAAAAAAAAAAAACGATGAGACACGATCACAGCATCACACAAGTAAGGCCAACTTTCTTAATATTATTCTGGGAACAAGTGATATTGGAGTTTTGAACAGCTGTTGATCTGGAATTATATATTATCAACGACCTTACAATATTGCACATTTATCAATGACAATATACAGCTAAGCAGTTAAAGTTGGCCAAAGAAAAGAACACCTTTGAAAAACTCAAAATGTATCATAAACATATATAAGCGCCCAAGTTGCATTATATCATATTTACTTAAATGTAATTTACACAACACTACCTTCTGTTTCCTACAAATAGGTTCAGAGGTAATATATTATATACATCAAACAAGCTTATCTCACGGGTTAATTAATTAAGATCATTGACCATAATATCACATGTAGCTAAGGTGTGCTAGCTTGTAGCTTCGTTGTTTGGTTTAAATCAAGTTTATATTGAACTGTTTTTAATTATTGATCCTTTTTAATGATATGATCAAAGTCACGATCTAAAATGTTGAGGTACTCCTCCAGTCTTTTTTTTATAAAATTATTTTAACCTTACCTACTTTAAGAATCGGTTAAAATTAGTTAAAAATAATAAATACGTAAGAAATGAACATTTTTTCCATGTATGCACCAAAAGAGTAGTGAGAAAAATGATGAAAGATAATGTATAGGAAAAAGATTAATAGCATGTTTGGTTCATGGAATTCATGGGAATGCAATGGAATCTAATGAGTGAGAATATAATATAACGGAATGATGATCATATAGAATTTGTTTAGCATGTTAATAAGGAATCATGAAATAAAATTCATATTTTATGTACAAAAACAAGAAACATGTAAAATAAAATTTTTAATTTTATTAAGATTAAAAATAAATGATATAAATGTTTAAATATTGATTTATGAAAGGTACAAGTATTTACATGTTAATTTGGATTACATAGTTACAACTATGTAATGAGGATCACTTAATTTGATTAATCTGTTGTAATCAAAATTACATTCTATCACATTACTTTGCTAATCAAATAATGTAATCAATAGAATGCATTGAGATTACGTGTAATGTTCTTTATGTAATTGAACCAAATAGATCATAAGGTGAGGGAGAATATAATTAATTATAGGTAAAATAGGTAAAAGTATATTTAATGTTGAGGTAACTTCAAATGCAATCTTATAAAAAGCATTTGAGGGCTTCATATATTATATCCACCGAAATCTTTCACGATGTTTTGAAAAGGCCATGTAATAATTAAAACCCGCAACAGATCAAATTTTGCAAAATCGTGCGATTAAAGTTCGATTTCACATATCTTAACACAACTTGAAGCATACATATGGATATTGGATATCTCCGGAAAAAATGTGGATATTTTTTTATTTTTTCCAACAGACTTGATCTCGAGCACTAATTAAGATGATGCAACACGATCCCAATTTCCCACATGTGAGTGTTGTTAGAACACGCTCATAATAAATAAAATATATACCATATTTGTGGGTTCTCTCATATTGAAACATAAATCAACGGAAGAAATAATATCTCTCACCATGGATTTTTCTTTCTTATTTGGGATTCAAAATCAATAATAGGAAAAGCTATTGCAAAATAGATAAAAATTCATAACATGTAACTCGAAATATAACTCACAGGGTGACAAGTCTCTCCTGATTAGAAAAGGGCACAATGATGGCAATCAAGAATAGTCATCACCGCCGTCAAGGAACCTCAAGAGTAATTGGGGATATATACTTTATCACTCTAATCGTTAAGTTTAACTTGTTACTCTCACCATTAGAAACTAACATTTTATAAAGTTGATTAAGGTTACCCTATCTGGACTTAGACTCTAAAGGCTATAGGCCACACTCGGGATATTTTATTAATTCTCTAATTAATATATATCATAATTATAATATACTGAAATATCTCACAAGTGTAATTTTCTTGATACAATTTTGGGAACAAGTGACTAGATTCTTAATTAAACAGATTCTTATCTTTATGAATTATCTTTGACTTTACAATATTATTGCACATCTATCTATGTACATTAATATAACAATGAAGGTTAAATAGAAAAAAAAAGCTTAGAACTAAAAAGTCGCAAAATGTATGATTAGAAACATATACACAATCCAAGTTGCATATACTTCACACTTATTTTAACGCAATTTGCCCTAACGCCGAACAAGAAGATAAGCTCATAGTATTTTAATGAAATATTTACATGCTCTCGGAATGTTATGTTACTCATACTCTGCTCAGTGAAATATTTCAAGTATCATATATCGTGGATCCTATATCTTATAAATTTTTCATAATTATTTCTCCTTTTTCCATAATAAATAGAAAAAAATTTATGAGATATGAGATCCATAATAGAATACACTTGAAATATTTTCATTGGGCATAGTATGGATGACGTGGCATTCTGGGAGTATATAAGTATTTCTCAGTGTGTTATATTAGTATTAGTTTATACAATTATGTCTTACATATATAGCTTGTCAAGCGGAACCTAAATTACAGGGTTAATCTTAGAGAGTACTTGATTAAGATGATACATGGAGACATTACGGCAATATCACATGCGAATGAAACCTTCTTAATATTATTTTGGGAACATGACATTAATTAGATTCTTGAACAGCTGTTAATATGTAACATTATCATCGACTTTACAATATTATATTTCCCGCATAAAAAATATTTAATTTTATGTATTTTCAACAGTATTGTGAGCGTGGAGTACAAGTGTAATATTTAGATTTTCGATGATTGGATATAAAGGCTAAACAAATAGCGAAAGATTAATTTAAGGGTCCACAGGAGGAAACGAAAGGAAAAGAAGAGTAAAAATGCCAAATGTTAAAAAAAAAGTAAGGACAAAATTGTCATTTTCAAAAAGTAAGGGACTAAAGTGTCATTTTAAAAATTCAATGATTAAGTGTCATTTTAAAAAATAGGACTAAAGTGGAATTTCAAAAATTGAGGACCTACTTGCCATTTACAAAATTTAAGGGTATTTTGGTAATTAAGTAAAAGTCAAAGTGTATTTTGGTAAATGACAGAAAATTTTACGAAGTCTCAACAGATAGAGAAAAATCCATTGATCATTAATCGAGGCACGGTTCATGTTAAAATGACAAGAATAACCTTTACAGGAATTTTACGATAATTTTAAAGGTTATTTAATATTTTAAATTTAATTATTTAAAATATCTAGAGGTATCAGATATTTGATCTTAGAAGAGGGATAAATAGCTTGAAAATTTTAGTAATTTATAAAATTATTTTCAAAAGAAAATCAGATGCAGTTTCTTGAAATGAAAATGCCTTGAAAACTCCTGAATTAGGGTTTTCTTTAGAAATTAATTAAAGACATTTTGGATAGCAATTTGAGGAAAGAAAATTTATGGGAGTATAACATAAAATTAGGAAATTTTTAATGATCATAAATCAGTCATGTGATCGAGAAATCACCAAAAAGCATTTTTGTTGTCATATATAAACCTACTTTAAGAAAAACTTAAAGTTTGTAATGTGTGGGGAGCCATATTTTGCCACTTGTGAGAGCCTTGTTTCATGAGGGAAAGAGAGGTAAAATACCTCAAATAAGCGGTAGAATATATCAAAATAAATTATTTTATCAGTCCAAGTGGCACCCACATTTTACACCTTAAAATTTAGAGGTGACTGGCACGGACTATGAGGGGTCTCACACTCCGTAAGCTTTTGATTTGTGAATGTATGTCATTCGGCAAAATGCTAAATAACATAATGTACCATTTCTTTTCTCAAGATTATACCATAAAAACATATTTTGTGTTACCAACATATAATAAAAGCACAGGGACCTCATCTATAGACTACGTGAAGCATCTAACCTTCAAATATAGTGCATAACATAATCTTTTTCTTTGCCAAACAGTAGCTACAAAATAAGTCAACATCTTTCATAACAACAAGGAGGCTCTTCATTGCTCAACCAGAGGTACAGGGTTGTCTGGGCTATCTGAAGTCAAAATAAATTTCCAGTGACTAATGACCCATTTATACAATTATCTAAATTTAAGCAAATAGTCTAAATCAATCAACTATGATAAATATCGTAACAATAAATCTCAGTTTCTGCAGAGTATAAACAAGTCACATTTGAAAATGCGTATCAAAACCATTTGTTTGCCAAAATCAATTTAAAAATAATATTCAAGTCTCAATTTTCGTAGGCTTTCAACAGAATGAAATATCAGGCATGGACACACATTCCATGAGGGTAAATAACCAGGCGCAGCTCAAGGCCACGAAAATAGGCATGAACACATAGTTCAGGAGGGTAAGTAACCAACAGGCTCGGCTCGAGGCCATGAATAACAGGCGTGAGTTAACACCCACGAATAACAAACGAGCTCGTAATTAACCATGGTGCACTAAGGACTAACAGCATTGCTGTTAGTAACCAGCGTTCTGTATTCAATCCTCTCAAAACTATTTTCAAGCATGTATGGGATCAACTTCCAAGTCGTCTTTAATAATAAACTATTTTGAAATAATTTGTAACAAGGATCCCAGCATGAAAGTTTGCAAAATAATACACCAAAACCATTATCAAGCATGCATAGAGTATATAGAAATACCATTTTCAAGCATGCGTAAAGCATGAAAGTATTATTTCTTTCTGTCGTCTCTATACATGAATTAAAATTCTATAAAGTCTTTCTTTCGACTTCCACATCTAAATATCCAATTCAAACACAATCGGTCACAGCAGATAATACTAAATAAACACAATTGGTCACAACGAATAATACTAAATAAACACAATTGGTCACAACGAATAACACTAAATAAATTCTTTAAACATTTCTCTTCACAATATAAATGAGAAAATCAAATAATTCTAATAAACCTTTATCAATGAAACCATACTCAAAATATGGTAACAAAAAATAAAACATGAAGATAGTAAAACGTGATTTATAAAAACTATAATGGGACGCTATTCACTCACCTATCATACTCTCAATATAAAACTCCTTTATTTCCTTGATGAACCGTCTATAAAACCCAGCATGACCAAGAAAAGAACGGATATCTTTTATGCAACTAGGGTAAGGTAATGAAGATATTACTTTAATTTTTGCTCTATCTACTTCTATGCCATCTTGCGAAATCAAATGCCCTAGAACGATTCCTTCATTTACCATAGTTTCAATGTATTTTCTCAAAACTTTTTCAAGGCTAGTCAAACAATCATCAAAGGATCCTCTGTAAACAGTGAAATCATCCATGAATACTTCCATGCGTTCTTCCAAAAACTCAGAGAAAACTGCCATCATGCAGCGTTGGAAGGTCCCAGGAGCGTTATACAGTCTAAAAGGCATCCTTCGGTATGCAAATGTACCAAAAGGGCAGCTAAATGTGGTTTTGGCTTGGTCCTCAGGTGCAATTGGTACTTGAAAGTACCCTGAGAACCCATCCAAAAAACAATAATGTGATTTCCCTGCTAGCCTCTCAAGCATTTGGCCAATAAAGGGAAAGGGAAAATGATCTTTTCGTGTGGCATCATTTAATTTCCTATAATCAATGCACACAAGCCAAGAGTTTTGGACCCTTGTGGGTATAAGTTCATCCTTTTCATTCCTCACCACTGTAATCCCACTCTTTTTAGGTATCACATGGATAGGGCTAACCCACTCGCTATCTAAAATTGGATAAATAATCCCTGCACTCAATAATTTGGTAGTCTCTTTTTTTACCACACTAATATTAGGGGATTCAACCTCCTTTGGGGTTGCCTAATGGGTTTTGATTCTTCTTTCAAAAGAATCCTATGCGTGCATATCACTAGGCTAATCCCCGGTATGTCTGCTAAAGTCCACCCTAATGCTCTTCTATGCTCTCTCAGAACATCTATTAGTTTCTCTTCCTCTTTTTGTGATAAAGATTTAGCAATTATAACAGGAAGAGTATCGTCAGACCCAATATATGCATATTTCAGATTAGATGGCAAGGGTTTCAATTCTAGAGTAGGGGGTTGCACAATTGAAGGAATTAACTTATGAAGCTCAAGAGAGTTGAGATCACTTCTCTGATTCTTATAGATATCCAGTTGGTCTATTGACTTTCTAGCTGCAATTTCTAAAGTCCTATCAACACCATTAGGCTCTTTTATTCCAAGCGAATCTTCTTTAGTCGGGTTGTGCTTAGTATCAGTGTCTGGCTCACTTGGCTGCTCATTTTGAGTCTGCGAAACAGGAAGTAAACATTTCAGTATAATGCATTGCATACATGTTTCCATCCCCTCACAAGCACATGTAGAATTTTCAGAATACAATGATGCAAAAGATGATGGCTCCTCATATTCAGCCATTGAGGCAATATATGAAATGCTTAACTGTATAAACTCATCCTCAGACTTAAATGTGGTATAAGTACTTTTAATTGTCATATTATTCACAAGAATGGTATGGTGTATGTGAGTATATGAACGAGTATGTATGAAAGGTATGTATGATTTTAATGTATATATGTATTGAAAATGAAATTAATAAAGCGAATCAAGTGTGAAAAGTGAAGTTTGGCTACGGCAAAAAATTGATTTACGTCGTGGCAAACAGTTCCCAAGAGGGTAAACAAGTTAAGATTCAGCTTGTTGGCTGAGGCGAAAATGAACTTTGGTTGCGGTGTACCACTCCCGAGAGGAATCTCTCATCAAAATTTCAAGTTTAGCCGCAGCGAAATTCAAATTTGGTCATGGCGCACAACACCCGAGAAGTATTTCTTTGTAAAAGTTCACGTGCGTCTTGGCGAAAAATGAAATTGGTCGCGGCGAAAATGCGAATATTATGTAGAATGCAGCAGAAACAAGTGTATGCTACTATGCAATACTAAGATATAGATAAACTAATCCTATACTATGAACAAAGATGAAAAACTAACAAACAAAAACACAATCTAACAACTAATGGCACTTAGCTTCCCCGATAACGGCGCCAAATTCTTGATCCAACTAAGCCACAAATTGTAAACTTAGGTCGTTGGTTAGCCTTGAAAATAGATCGAGAATATTAATTGCCAAGGATTGTACAGGGACAACCCCAAGGTCGTTCTCTCTGGAACTACTATTGCGTACCAATAATTCTTAGCTTGTGATTATGCTTGTGATGCAAATGCAATCAGTTTTTAAATCAAACTATGCTATGTACCTAAACTAATTACAAAATAAAACTTGTTTTTGGTATTTTCTTGTGAGAAAGAGAGTAAAAGCATATTTGAATGTGAAAAGGGTATGTGATGGTGGTTTCCTCTTGAAAACAAATTGTACCATCATATTTCACAAAGGATTAGGGAAAGCATTGACTTTTGCATTAAGTTTCATAATAAAAAACCCCAACAACTCGCTAGGTCAGAAATCTCATAAAAACTTAGTGTGTGTACAGAAATCGCAAAGTGACAAAATCAACTCCATGCATTGTTGACTCTAAAACCAACACTAGGATGATAGAAGAGAACAACAAGATTTCATTGAATAAGCAAAATGAACTCCATTCTACTTTGTCAATCATAAAACAACTCAATACACAATAATTCAAGTTTGGCTCAACCGAGACCAAGCATTTACAGGCAAATTACAAAGTCTAACTCGAAATCCAAGTAATCTATAATGTAAATACAGATTAAAAGCAAATACTCCCCTTTCGGCTCTTTGAACTCCGCCTCACTTCATCTTCAAGAGGATGGAGATGCTCAGCTCCTCATGGGTGATGGAATCGAGCTTCGTATGGATGATCGAGGCATGATAAATGGATGGATATGAAGAAATGGAGGAAGTAGGGTTTAGTGTGTGTGGAAGATGAAGAAATATGGAATGTAGTGTGTCTTTGTCTTTTTTTTTTGCACTCTTGCTCCCTTCCCTCTCCACCCTCCTTTCAACAATACCCTAAATGGCATGATAAAACCATTTTGGGTCGGATCTCTAAAGCTGGCTTGGGTTATTTTCCATCTAGAGTAAAAAATTTGGTGCTAATGCACGATATCACCGTGGCAAACTTGAGGTTTCATCGCGGTGAACCTCTCCCGAGAGTTCATGCCTGCTGATTGAACTTTGGCTGTGACGAACCTTGAATTGTGCCATGGTAAAATTCTACAGAGCTGCTTTTTCTTGCCTTTTGTACAAAGTTCCTGAAATAAAACAACAAATATTAGCGGTATCATTTGTTCATGATGGAATTTAAGCACAATAACATCATTATTCATGGCATATATACCCAAAATCACACTAATCTAAATCAACAACTCCTAATCTCAAATTAACCATAAAAGGGTTATGTATGGGCTAAATTGACTTTAAGACTCTGGGAATTCAAGTAGAAAACTAATACAAATAAAGCTCAATCAGTCTGTTAGAAGATGTCTTGAAACTCGAGTCTCAAGTTTTACAAACTCAAGTTCTGTAACTGTTTTTCAAAACTATATTTTAAAACTGAAGTTTCTAGTTTTGAAAAGAAGTTTTGTGATCAAGTACAAAAACTCAAGTCCTAAGTTTTCAAAAATTTGAAGTTCCATAAAGTATGTACAAAATTGGAAGTCAAAACTTGAGGTTTCAGCATCAAGCTTTCCAATCACATTATACAACTCGAGTTCCAAGTTTTCAAAACTCGAGTTTAACAACCATGTCACAGAACTTGATGCCAAAACTTGAGGTTTCAGCTCCAAGTTTTATCATGAAGTTATAAAACTCAAGTTCTAGGTTTTCAGAACTCGAGTTCCAGAACTGTTCCACAAAACTTGATTTCAAACTGGAAGTTTTGACTGCAAGTTTTTAGAGAACTCGAGTTCCATGTCTTGTGAAATTTTATCAGTTCAAAAACTCGATATTCAAACTTGAGTCCTCTCTGGAAGTTTTCAAAACTCGAGTTCCTGAGATTCAGAACTCGAGTCTCAAGGACCTTTTCAAATGAATAGTTTTTCACATGCTTTAGAGCTCGAGTCCTCATTTCCATAACGTGAAGTTTTACAACCGGACTTCAAAACTTGATATCGAAACCTGAAGTTTCAAATGAAATTTTTTCAACTAAACTTCAGTACTTCTATCGTAAACTCGAGTCTTAATTGAAAGTTTCCCAAAGCTCGAGTCATACTTTTCTGAACTAGAAGTTTTTCAACTGAGCTATTAATTTCTACGCGACAGAACTCGAGTCATGAAATCATGCAAACTTGAGTTCCCTTTTCCTCTGACATAGTTATGCATAGCATTTACCAGATCTTTCCTTTTTCATGCTGGAACATTTTGATATCTACTTGCTCTCATAAATGCTACTTTAGCTCTTTCAATAAAGCAGCTCAAGTCGTCTAAGGAATATCTGCGAGCATTAATGACGTCTTCGTGACTGTTGAACTACATTCACTACAGTATTAATCACATACATGAAAAGGTGAGAAACTGAGTAACGGACACCAGCCTCTCTCTCAGGGGCGATTCAAACTGTGAGAAATGGCTCGTGAATGAAGTCTTGGCTGTAAATGAAAAGCATTCAAGCCAGAGAGAAGTGATGAAGAAGTCGGAGTCACTGAACCCAAAATAGAGCACAGTATTAGGACACCAATATTTTCTTCTCTGATAACAAAAACCCAAAATTATGCCAGGATTTGGAATCTGGTGTGATATTTCTAAAATTGTGTTAAGTTTATCAGAAGAAGTTTTGAAACTAAAGTCTCAGGTTTTACAAACTCAAGTTCTATAACTGTTTTTCAAAACTAGATTTTAAAACTGATGTTTTTGATCAAGTACAAAACTCTAAGTTCCATCGCAAACTCGAGTCTTAATTGAAAGTTTCCCAAAGCTCGAGTCATGCTTATCTGAACTAGAAGTTTTTCAACTGAGCTATTAATTTCTAAGTAATAGAACTCGAGTCATGAAATCATGCAAACTGGAGTTCCCTTTTCCTCTGACACTGCTACGCATAGCATACCAAATCTTTCCTTTTTTATGCTGGAACATTTTAAAATCTACTTGCTCTCATAAATGCTACTATAGCTCTTTCAATAAAGCAGCTCAAGTCGTCCAAGGAATATCTCCGAGCATTAATGACATCTTTATGACTGTTGAACTACATTCACAACAGTATTAATCACAGACATGAAAAGCTGAGAATCTGAGCAACAGACACCAACCTCTCTCTCTAACGGCCACTCAAACTGTGAGAAACGGCTTGTGAATGAAGTCTTGGCTATAAATGAAAAGCATTCAAGCCAGAGAGAAGTGATGAAGAAGTCGGAGTCACTAAACCAAAAAAAGAGCAGAGTATTAGGACTCTGATATTTTGCTTCTCGGATAGTAAAAACAAAAAATTATGGCAGGATTTGGAATTTGGTGTGATATTTCTAAAACTATGATAAGTCTATCAGAAGAAGTTTTGAAACTCAAGTCTCAGATTTTACAAACTCATGTTCTGTAACTGTTTTTCAAAACTAGATTTTAAAATTGATGTTTTGTGATTAAGTACAAAAACTCAAGTCCTATGTTTTCAAAACTTGAAGTTCCATAACGTGTGTAAAAAAATGGAAGTCAAAACTTGAGGTTTTAGCTTCAAGTTTTCCAATCATGTTATAAAACTTGAGTTTCAAGTTTTCAAAACTCGAGTTTCACAACTGTGTCACAAAACTTGAATTCAAAACTTGATGTTTCAGCTTCAGATTTCGTCATAATGTTATAAAACTCTAGTTCCATAATTGTTCCAGAAAACTTGATTTCAAAACTGGAAGTTTTCATAGAACTCAAGTTCTATGTCTTGCGAAATTTTATCAGTTCAAAAACTCGATGTTCAAACTCGAGTCCTCTCTGGAAGTTTTCAAAGCTCGATTTCCTGAGATTCAGAACTTGAGTCTCAAGGACCCTTTCAATTGAATAGTTTTTCACACGTTTTAGAGCTTGAGTCCTCATTTCCATAACATGAAGTTTTACAACCGAACTTCAAAACTTGATATCCAAACCTGAAGTTTCAAATGAAAGTTTTTCAACTATACTTCAGTACTTCCATTGCAAACTCGAGTCTTAATTGAAAGTTTCCCAAAGCTCTAGTCATGCTTATCTGAACTAGAAGTTTTTCAACTGAGCTATTAATTTCTACGTGACAGAACTCGAGTCATGAAATCATGCAAACTCAATTTCCTTTTTCCTCTAACACAGCTACGCATAGTGTTTACCAGATCTTTCCTTTTTCATGCTGGAACATTTTGAAATCTACCTGCTCTAACAAATGCTACTATAGATCTTTCAATAAAGCAGCTCAAGTCGTTTGAGGAATATCTCTGAGCATTAATGAGCTCTTCGTTACCGTTGAATTGCATTCACTAAAGTGTTAATCACAGACATGAAAAGCTAAAAATCAGAGTAACGGAAACCAGCCTCTCTCTCTCTCTAACAGCTATTCAAACTGTGAGAAACGGCTCGTGAATGAAGTCTTGGCAATAAATAAAAAGCATTCAAGCCAAATAGAAGTGATAAAGAAGTCGGAGTCACTGAACCCAAAACAGAGCACAATATTAGGACTCTGATATTTCCTTCTCCGATAACAAAAACCCCAAATCATGGTAAGATTTTGGAATCTGATGTGATATTTCTAAAACTGTGCTAAGTCTGTCAGTAGAAGTTTTGAAACTCGAGTCTCAGGTTTTACAAACTCAAGTTCTATAACTGTTTTACAATACTAGATTTTAAAACTGAAGTTTTGTGATCAAGTACAAAAACTCGAGTCCTAAGTTTTCAAAACTTGAATTTCCATAACGTGTGTACATAACTGAAAGTCAAAACTTGAGGTTTCAGCTTCAAGTTTTCCAATCACGCTATCGAACTCGAGTTCCAGGTGTTCAAAACTCGAGTTTCACAATTGGGTAATTGAACTTGAAGTAAGAACTTGAGGTTTGAGCTCCATGCTTTGTCATCATGTTATATAACTCAAGTTCTAGTTTTTCAGAACTCAAGTTCTAGAACTATTCCACAAAACTTGATTTCAAAACTGAAACTTCTGATTGGAAGTTTTCATAGAATTCGAGTTCCATGGCTTGTGAAATTTTATCACTTTAAAACTCGATGTTCAAACTCGAGTCCCCTCTGGAAGTTTCCAAAACTCGAGTTCCTGAGATTTAGAACTTGAGTCTCGAGGACCTTTTCAACTGAATAGTTTTTCACTTGTTTTAGAGCTAGAGTCCTAATTTCCATAACTTGAATTTTACAACCGGACTTCAAAACTTGATATCAAAACCTGAAGTTTCAAATGAAAGTTTTTCAACTATCCTTCAGAATTTCCATTGCAAACTCGAGTCTTAATTGAAATTTTCCAAACCTTGAGTAATGCTTATCAGAACTGGAAGTTTTTCAACTAAGCTATTAATTTCTATGGGATAGAACTCGAGTCATGAAATCATGCAGACTCGAGTTCCCTTTTCCTCTGACACGCTACGCATAGCATTTACCAGATCTTTCCTTTTTGGTGCTGGATCATTTTAAAATCTACATGCTCTCATAAATGCTACTATAGCTCTTTCAGTAAAGGAGCTCAAGTCATCTAAGGAATATCTCCGAGCATTAATGACATCTTCGTTACCGTTTACCTGCATTCACTACAGTATTAATCACAGACATGAAAAGCTGAGAATCTGACCAACGGTCACCAGATCTCTCTCTAACGGCCATTCAAACTGTGAGAAACGGCTGGTGAATGAAGTCTTAGCTATAAATGAAAAGCATTCAAGCCAGAGAGAAGTGATGAAGAAATTTGAGTCACTGAACCAAAAAAAGAGCAGAGTATTAGGACTCCGATATTTTGCTTCTCGGATAGTAAAAACAACAAATTATGGTAGGATTTAGAATCTGGTGTGATATTTCTAATATTGTGCTGAGTCTGTCAGAAGAAGTTTTGAAACTCGGGTCTTAGGTTTTACAAACTCAAGTTCTTTATGCACACTAAGTGTTTTTAAAGGGTTTCATGAAACGGAGTTCATTGCATGGAATTTCTGTCCCAGCAAGTTGTTAGGTTTTTCATTATGAAACTTAGTGCGAAACTACTACTTTCCCTCATGTTTTGTGAACTATGATAGCTTAAATCATTTCTAAGAGGAAACCATCATCAATCACCTTTTGTATTTTAATTTTACTTTTCATTGCTTTCCAAAAATCCAAAAATTCCAAAAAGAAACTTTGCTTTGTATTTAACTTTGAGTCCATACAATTTTGAATCAAAAATGTTTTCACTCGAACAGCAAACTTTACCACAAGCTATCTAACTAATGGTGCACCAGATAGAACGACCTTGGTGTTGCACCCTATAGTGCAATCCTTGGAAATCACAATTATTTTAATCTATTTCCAAGGGCTGGCAACGACAAGTTTTTATACTATCATTTACGGTAAAAGTTGGATAAAAAATGGCGCCGTTGCCGTGGAGCCTATACCATTAGTTTAAGCTATATTTGCCTTTTGTTTGCTTGTTTTGCATTCTTACTTGTTTCAATTTTGCATATGTTTATATATAGGTTAAGCTTGTGCATATAATAGCATTGCATTCCAGAAAATACAAATAAAGATATCAGCTTCCATCTGCATTTTTACATTATATTCGCATTTTCACCATGGCTAAAACTTGTTTTTGAAGAGAAATACATTCTCGGATGTAGTGCGTTGCGACAAAAATATACTTTTGCCATGACAAACAAGTTGATTTTCACCTATTTTACCCTCTCGGGTACTATTCGCTGTGATGCAAGTTGATTTTTGCCGTGGCCAAAATTTCTTTTTCACACTTCATTCAACCATTTCACTCCACTTTCAGTTCATAAATATCTTTCATACATACATTCATACACTTGTTGTAATATTCTCATTGTCCAGTAACTGAGGATAAGGGCTAAACAAAGGGCTACAGAGTGTTTAAGGGTCCAAAGAATGAAAATAACCATAAGAGATGCTAAAGGAGCCATTTTACAAGCAAATAAAATGTAAGGGTAAAATGGTCATTTTGGTAAAAGTCAAGGGCATTTTGGTAATTTTGACCAAAATACTGAAAAATGACCTCAGGTACCAGGAGGTAGAGAAAAAGTTACTGATCATGAATTGAGGCTCAGTTAAGGTTAAGTGGACAAAAATGCCCTTCACGGGACTTTTTACGATAATTAATATTTTGACTATTTAATGAGTTTTTAGCCAAATATTATTATTTAAATTATCCAAAGGACTCATAAATGTAATGTTAAAGTGGCTAAAAATAGTTTTTGGAGTGTGCTAATTTATAAAATTTTTTCTAGAAGAAAGTTGGAAACAGTTTGTTGAAACGGTGATACTAAAGATTGAAAATTGTCGAATTTGGATTTTCAGAAGAAAATTTATTAAGGGTATTTCTGGAACGATTTTTCAGAAAAGAAAAATACCCTAATGAGCTTATGAATTATGGGAATTTTTGAGGTATTGAAATGGCTCTAATGATAAAAAAATTCTCGAAAAGCATTTCCGGTAACCTAAAATCATAAAAGTAAGGGTATTTTTGTAAAAATGCTTTATGGACAGTTTTAAAAGCCTCCAAGCCTCCGTTTTCTTCTTCATTTCGTGCTTGACATCACAAATAGAGAGAAGAGGGCACGGTGGAACAAGAACAAGCAAGAGAAAGGAGAATCAAGCTAAAAATCAAAGGTAAATCATGTTTTCAGCTTGAATCTTCTTTGGGTTTTCATCTATGAGCCTTCTCCTCCTCTTTAATTGGTTCAGTTTGTTTAATAAGGGGTTGTGTTGCTTGATTTGATGATGAGGGTTTGTGAGAGAAATCAAGAAAAGCAAGGATTACAAGTAGTAAGTGGTATAAATCAACTCTATGCATGTTTTGTCACATGTTGGTAGTAAATTTGAGTTGATTTGAGCTTGTTATGAAAATTTGTCATCAAACCCTAACCATGGCTACTGAACGAAATTGGTTATGCATGAAGAGGAATGTATTGATGTTATATAATGATTGGGAATTGGTCAAGGAATGAGATTATGCATATGTATGCAAAGAGTTGTTGAAAAATCTCATTTCCTCCAATTTCTGTCAATTTCGTGCAGCTACAGTAAGGAAAGGAAAGAGTGTGATTTTGAATGTTTTGATGCTTCCATTGGATTTAGATTGCAAAATTGTGTAGGGTAGAAGTGGGCCCATAATTTTGAAAGTATTAGAATCATATTTAGCAAAGTTATAATTTAAAGACCTTAAATGGTTAAAAGGAAAGTTTAAGGGATTGTTTAGTGTTATAGTGCATTAGAAATGGCATGTTGATTATGCCGAATGCTTTATGACATGTGTAGGAGTACCAAGGTGGTAAGAAGAAGTTCAAAGTGCAAGTGGAAGCCATGTAGAGTTAAATTGGAAAGTTAAAGCTTCAAGGTAGCAACACTCCTATCTTTGGCATCTACTTTGCATTGATTTTTATATATGTGTTGATTGCCATGTTTGATGTGTGGTTGTAGCCACTTGAAATGGAAAACCTTGATTTTGAAAATGCATGGTTGTAGCTATGCAATGAATGCCTTGGCCTTGTGCAAATGTGATTGAAGTAAGGTTTATTATTTGTGTAACATGGCATATTTGTTTCTATTTACTTAATCATGCATGTAGATGTATTGTTAGAGTTGTTTACTACTACGATTTCCTTAAAATCTCACCCTTTCCAATAGCAAACCATAGGAACAAGCTCAAGGAGTAAAGGCAAAAGGAAAAGGTGCAAGAGTGAAAGGTAGGTGGCTTCCAATGCAAAATGGGAAGAATGCAACTATTATTTGTTTTGCATTCTAGTTAATATATAAGTTTGAACCCTTGTATATATCTAAATTAAACTCATTCACTAAGCCATTGTGGTGCTATGTAATGAAAGTACGGGTTTTATGATGGGAGATTTTGTTGGAAATTGTGCCCTAGGGCCAATCACTGTACTTCGCACATTATTTATTTTAATGACTTTCTCCATTTAATTATCATAAACTTTGCTTGTTTATTATGATAATTGCATCCATGGGCAAATTATGAATATTGTCCTAAATGTCCTTGGTTGGTTATCTCTGTGGGAACAAAGATAAAGTAAGATTAGTATGACTTTGATAAGGTATGGAGATACGAGTCAAAGTTGTAGGCACTTGTAAGAGTACAAGGTGCTGGACCAACCCGCTATGAGAAAGCTGCATGGATTAAGTCATTAGCTTATCTCATATGTAATCACATCACAATGAACTTTGACATGAGATCATCATGGATTCCTGCATGAAAGTCACTAAGCTTTAACTTAGTCAAAAGTCACCTTTGACCTGGTGGTGATAAAGGCTATAATCGGGCTTAAGGATTTTCATGTGGAGGAATGTGAGTGATCAAGATGGGATTTGTCCCTCACATTAGTTGAGAGATATTACTGGGCCCCTCGATGAGTGAGTTTGAGAAATGTATGGCCATACTATAATGAAAAGGGGTTTTTTGTTGCTTTGATCGGACTACTCAGGGATCGAGAAAGTAATGGTTGGGAACAGGAGGATGACGTCATCCATACCTCATCCTTGACCGAAATATCGTGTGATAAAAGGGACGTGATGTGGTTGCATAAAAGGTTACATCGTGTTAACGATCCCCGAATGATTTAGGTTGTCGTAATGTCTTGCTAAAGACCGCTGCCCAACATAAGCTTATGGTGAGATTAGCCCATTGCCAACTTTATATTGGCCTACAGGGTCGTACGCAAGAACAGCCCAACATAAGCTTTATTTCTAGGGTTTATTCGAATTTTAAATATATGTGTATATATGTTGAAATTTGAAATTGCACAATATTATATAAATAATATTTGTGTGTTAGTTTAATTTATTTGATAAATTAAATGACTAACATCAATTTAATTTATAAGGATAAATTAAATCTGTTGGCTCATTATTTAGATTAATTAAATGGATATGATTTGATCAGATCAATTTAATCCAAATTAAGATTGCAAAATTCGAATTTCACATTTTGAATTTCAAATTTCGAATTTCAAGATTTGATCTTGAATATCCTTTTGAAATCCAAATTTCAAGATTAGATCTAGAATATCTTTTATTTAAAATTCGAAATTCAAGATTAGATCTAGAATATCTTTTGAAATCCGAATTTCAAGATTAGATCTAGAATACCCTTTTGGAATAAAAATTCAAATTTTTGAAGATTAATAAAAGATTAATCCTTGATTATGATGCACTCTTTGAGCTTTATAAATATAAGTGCTCGTGAACAGCAGAGGCATCCTATTCTGTATTTGAATTAGCTCTTGAGCCACGAAACCCTAGAAAGAGAGAGTGAAACAAAGAGGTGCTAGAATGCGGCTATTGTTGGAGACTGTTCATGTGGATACCGGTAGAGGGAAGCGATTGAAAGAATGTCGGCTCCTCGTGATCGGAAGCAAGAGCGCGGAAGGTTGTGGAGTTTGAAGAAATCCAGACGCAGAGGAAGGGACAACTCGAAACGCAAAAGGTACGCCTTGATCTCCTCGATCTAAACACCTTTGACAGATCCGTATTTGGGATTAGAAAATTTTAAATTTCGCTGCTTGTACGTCCTAATCCCAACAGATTTATGGAGAAATAAAAAAGGAGTATGCAAAGTGGTGAAAAAAGGATTTAAAAGCTCTTTAATAGATCTCTATGGGAAATTTTGAGCAAATGAAGTACAACTGCTTTGAAATTTTGCAAGCATGTAGATCTCTTCATAAGATTTCTATATATTCCTAGTTTTCCTCATTTATAGTTATATACAGAAAGTTATTAATTTTTGAAGTTCAAGAGAAAATTTGACAGCAGATGTTGGCTGCGGCGAAATTTAAGATTGGCTGCGAGGAATTTTCCCATGTTTTGGAAAGTTCGGTGGGACCAAATTAAAAGTTGCTCATGGTGAAAGTCGTCAGAGAGAAAATTTTCTCTAAGTTCAAAAGTTCACCGCATGAAAACTCAAGTTGGCCGGGGCAAAATTCCTTCGTCATGACCAAGTGAATAGTGATTTTTCCAAGTCTTTTAAACTTGGTTTGGAATTTATTTTAGTTCAAGGATTATTTTTCCCTCACAATTTATAAAATAAGCTTTCTTTAGAGACCAACATCACATGGATTAAATTCTTCTAGAATTAGTGGTGAATTTTCAAAATTGGACCCAAAATGTTGAGTTTTTATAAACAATAGTTAAAGTGGGTTTTGAAATTCACTTGGATAACTAATTCTAGCTTATATAATGATCTCAAGTGATCTAATTAAGGTCTCTAATAGATAATAAAGTGAAGATAAGAGAGGTATTACACTTACACCCACATATTCCATTTATTTTAGTTTAAAGTGTGAGTTGCCAATTGATTTTTTTTGCTCTTGCCTTTGCTTTTTCCTTTTATGCCCAAGAAAAGTCCACTTGTGCCTTTCGATCTTGAGATAGAGAGAACATTGAAGGAGACACGTAAGGTTTAGAGAAGAAGAGGGAAGATCAAAGTAGTGAGGGAAGTAAATTTTAGCTTAGGAGAATCTAGTGTAGATAATTTAAAGAATCCGATGAAAGAGATAATTATGGCTGAGAACCAACCAAACCCCCAAAACCAACACATAAATGTAAATCAACTAGGGAATGGTGATAATAGAAGGAATGATGAAGAAGAGAGGATAGGGGAAAACAATATAAACAATAGAAGGAGGACAATTAGGATAGCCACAACTTCTAATGTGAATTATGACCCATTTTTCTTGCTTACCCTATTATGATGTTAATTTTGAGATTAAAGGATTGCTAATTAATTCTCTTCCTAAATTTCATGGCTTGCCAGGAGAGGATACCTATATCTACCTGCAATCACTGTCGATGATTTACCAAAGCATGAAACCAATGGGAGCCTCACTTGATCAAGTACTGTGGAAGGTATTCCATTTGTCATTGAAAGGGAAGGCAATGGAATGGTTCATGAGTCTTTCAAGGCATATAGGTAACGCCTACCAGAGTTGGGGGAATTTGAGAAAAGCTTTCCTAGAAAAGTACTTCCCAGCCTCCAGAACATCATATATGAGGAAATAAATTTATTCCGCACTCCAAGAGTTTGATGAGTCATTGATGACTATTGGAATAGATTTCAAGATCTTCTTTCCCTATGCCCTCACCATCAAATCCCTGATGAGCAACTTGTTCAATATTTTTACGATGGGTTGAAAAGTCAAGAAATGGGAATGTTAGATGCAGCTGCTGGAGGATCATTGATCGACTTAACTGCTCAAGAAGCATGAGAACTCATAAAGAAAATGGCCTTGAATCACTAGCAGTATAATGTAAGAGACACTAGAGCGGTCCATAAGCTTGGAGTGTCAAGCGCATATAATAGAAGAATGGACATTCCATAATCGAAGGTTTATTCATTGAAGAGTAAAGTCACATCACAACTGTCTCAAATCACTGCTGAGTTGAAAAATTTAAACGTGAGTAGGCCACAACCATCAATGGAGTTAGTTGTACCAAGTTGTGAAACTTGTGGGTCAGTGATGCATATCTTCAAGAGGATTGTCTCTAAAGAGAGTCTTGCCTGCAGAGTTAGAATGTGCATATTGATTGGTTGAAGTTTTAGGTTTGAATGCTGGCTTTTGTTCTGTGTTTCATGCTTCCATCTCTGTGTTTGTGCTTCTCTATCATGTTTCACCGCGATGAAATTAATTTTCACCGTGGCCAAATTGTTGTTTGTGATGTGTGTCTTCTCAAGAAGTGTTGGCCGCGACTAAAATTTATTTTCACCGGGACCAACATTGAGACTCTTCATATTTTTGCCGCCACCAAACATTGGTTGGCCATGGCGAAAATCGTGTCTCTTCGTCTACCGTGGTTTTCTTTTAAGTCAGTTTTCATTTCATTTTGTATTCACCGCATTTTCACCGTCATTGTCGAGTGCTTTCTCTACCGTTACCGTCTGTTCATTGTTTACCACCGTGACTCTCGCATTTCCTGCCTCCACTTCAACTCTTCCATCTAGAGTAAGCATTTCGTCCTTTCCTTTTCTCTTCATTTCATTGTCGTGTTGTTTTCATTCATCGTATGTCGCTGAAATTGCCTGCTCTATGATTTTCACCACGAAAAAAGATGATTCGCCGTGACTAAATTTGTTTTTCGCCGCGACAAACCATAATTTTCACCGTGGCCAATGACAGGAATTGTTGTTTTTTGCCTGTGTTAACTCTGTATTTCTGTTTTATTCTTGTGAGTCCAGCTAGCAACTATGCCTAGAACTAAGAGACCTAACATAGTAGACCCCTTAGCCCTGAACCTAAACCATCCCAAACTTTTGAGGAGATATTAGAGCTGACTAAGAAGTGTCCTTTGGTAAAGGAACGCTCATTCCCCTTAACTCTTGCCAACTATCATTTTATCCATAGAATCACTCAGTCTGGCCTAATTGGCCTTGTCCTCAAGTGTACCCAGGGAACCTTGCTTTCATCCAGTACTTCTACGCGAAGTACCGTCATGAGACTGGTCTTTTTATCGATTGCCGAGGTACTATACTTCATTAGGCTATTAATCGCCATACCATCGATACCCATCTTGCTTTACCCATAGCTGAGCGTGATCATTATGTTCAGTTCATGAGTAACTTTCCTTCGGACGAGATAGTAGAGACCCTGTGTTTGCCCGGAATGAGTTGGCATGTACCTCATAGGTCTGAGATCTACATTCACCGATCTGAGTGTCGCCCAGAGACTAAACCTTTCATCCACCTTGTTGCAGTAATATTTTACCCGTGAGCCACTAACGAACCTGACGAAGAAACAGGCTCTCTGCATTTACATGTTAATGCAGGGGATTTGTTTTGATATATCCACTCTCATTTATTCTACCCTTCGTGAGGCCGTACTCACATAAAAAACCACGAAGGCTATCATTTTTCCTCACCTCATTTCCGACATGTTCGCTAAGTTGGAAGTGCCAGAGTATCCTAAGGACCACCCATTTGCCCCTGCCCTTGTGTTCATTTATGATAGGATCCGTAGAGTTCCCTTTTTCTCTTCTTTTTTTACCCCATTTTTTTTAATATTACACCACATGAACTGATATATGCCACCTCATCTAATAAACACTTCAAGACATCAATCTTCTTCATTCTAAGCACCAAGGTTGGTAAAGTGCAAAACTAAGGAGAGAAGAGGAGTGGCATGAATTGGAGGACACAAGAAGAGAAGACAAAGCATCAAGAATCCAAGTAAGTTTGAGTGTCCATGCAAAATCTTCTGTATTCTTGATCTATGATCTCTCCTCTCCAATCCTATAGTTTTATTTGTGTTTCATGTTGTAAATAGTTATCGAAAAATCTGGTATAGAGAGATAAAATAAGAAGGAAATAGATTTAGATCAAATAGATACCAAAATACAACTCTATGCATGATTTGGAATATACTGATGGTTGTTTTGTGTTGATTTGAAGTATATTGAAATTTTGAGCATGAAACCCTATAAGGGGAGGTACTGTAAGAAATTGGGGCTGATTATTGATGATAGATTGTATTAAATAATGATCAGAAAGTGATTTAGAAACAATATTATGCATGTGCATGAAAAGAAAAGTTGAAAAATTTGACTCCCCTTATTTTGTGCATTTTTGGCTTGTAACATCTTAAATTTTATTTAAGAATTAAATTGTGATTAAAAGATAATTATTTTAATTTATGCTGTGTTTTCGATCGTCTAGGGACTTTTGCAGTGGTGAACCATTGTTAAAAAGCAGGAATTGCTCTTGGGTTCCATTCACTGCACCAACTCTTCCATTTGCTGTGGCAATCTTTCCTTAAGCAGTGAAGTTGCTCTCGGGCACCTTTGTCATGACCAACATTTGGTTTCACTAAGGCCAGCCTTTAATTTTAGGCTAGTTTGCTAGTCTCGGGGTAGTTTCACCATGGTGAACCGTTCCTTTCACCTCGACGATCTCCTTTTTGTCAACAAAAAAAAATAGACTTAAGTTCAGCATGTCAAGAACGTTGTGTATTAAAATACACCTACCCCGCGTCTCATTTCTCATTCTTTCTTCTTTCTGTCTTCTTCTTCCTTCTTCTCTAATGATGGCAGCCATCAAGTTCTCTTAGTGCATCAATTTAGGATCATTTAGGTAAGCAAAATCTCTCCTTTTCACCCCACCTCCTTTATGAAAGTTGTTCTAGGCAATTTTCTCTTTTTAATGGTAATACTTCTGTGTTGAGTATGTAACCACCTCTTTGTAAATCTCAAATAATAACTCTTTTAATGAGTATAAATCGAGGTAGATTAATATTCAATAAATCCATTAGAAAATCTACCATGATTATGAAAAATCCTGAAGTCTACCACAATGATAACATTATATCTCTGATAAGTTATTGGCGAATGCAAACATAAAATCATCAAGTATAAAAGGCACCAAGCCTTGACAACATGAAAAACTAGTAAAAATCAGAGTTAGCAAAATGAGTCTTATAGATGGCAATATAATTCAATCTGCATATAAATAACAAAGGAGGCTTTACAAAGATATGCAAAGATATCTAAGCCTCTGTAGTTCTCCCCGACGTACCAACACCAAAACTATTCCCTTCAAAAATATTAGGAGCAATGGGGTGAAACAACGGTCTCTGTAACCAAATTATAGAGCGACGAGGTGAGACAACGGTCTACATAACCAAATTACAACTCATTATACATATCAAAGTGTGCTAATGAGGTGTTAAGCGGGATAGAATAATATAAATCTCTCCTGTAACATACCTTAACTAACCCCTTTAGCTTCATTTTATATCATTATGAAACTATTCATTGAATTTTAGCCCAACTTTGAAAATTCATTACTAATTCTAGAAAAATCAAAACTGAGTGGTTCCAATTTCTATTTGAAGCTTATATTTTCCTCTATAGGGAAAAAAATACTCGTTGGGTCATTAACTTGTCCAATTGGTACATTTTATTGAGCAAAAATTCACTGTTCATTTGGTAATTTTTCAATTTTCGTGGATTTTTCATTATTTTCTTCAAAATTTGGAACATCATAACTCTTCGTACAAAACTCCAAATCCAGTGTTCTTTGGCTCATTTTAAATCTTGCAATAGGAACTATTTTTCTAGACAAATTCAACTTATGTGGAGTTCATTTACCCTGTTTCACGTCATGCCAAAGTACAGAATTTGACCAACTTCACAATCACTATTTTGTCAAACTTATTATTTCATAACTTCATACTTAGGCATTCCCACTTTTAAATCTCATTTGATCATGATTAATCATGCATTTGGGAGTAAATAAATCATGCTTCCACTACTCCATGGCTATTATGCATGTAGGCTATTATGCATTTGGTTAAGTTAAATAACCAAACATCCATCCAAAAAGTAACATAAAACTTGCTTCATGCATCATTTAGCTTGTCCTTATCCTTTGATGAGTTTCCACCTAAAAATGGTTAGTGGGGAGAATGAGAGTTTTGGAAATCCCAATAGCAAAACTATTTTCATAAAATGCATGACAACTTTATATCTAAAAGTGGATTCATAAAAGTGCAGCATGAGACACATAGATGCATATGGCCATAGCATACAAAATCACACATCCACACTTTCATCATTATAATTTCTCAAATCAACTTATGCATAATTCAAAAGAGATTTTCATAATAATTTAGATTAGAGTTAGATGGTCTTGCTACCTTTAGCTCTTAATTTCTCCTTAACTTGGATGCCTTCTTGATCACTTGAGAAACTAATTCCTTTCACCAAACTCTTGCCTTGCTTTTCATTTCAAGAAAACTGACTGAAACTGGAGGAAGCAACTCTGGACACTTTCACCGGGGCCAAACTCAAACTACGCATAAGCAGTATAACCTCTTGGGATAAATTAAATCTTGATTTAAAAAGATAGATTAAATCTTGATTTAAAAGATAAGATCATAGATTTAATTTATTGTGATAAATTAAATTTTGATTTAAAGATAGATTAAATACTGATCTATCTTGATATTAAATCTTATTTTAATTTATGGAGATAAATCAAATTATATATTAGTTAACTCCTTATCCAAATTAAATAAATAGGTTAAATTATATTTGTTGGAGAGATTTAGATAAAGCTATCTTGATTTAATTTCTCGGGTTTAAAAGTTTCTAATAAGATTTGAGCTTTGAAATAGATAAAAGATTAATTTTGAAATTCAAAAAGATAATCTCTGAATATCTAATGTAGATGGTTAGAGCTCGTTATTAGATAGACATCTAACAAAAAATGAAAATATGATACTTGAGAGTAATTGAGGGTGAGAAGGAGATCCAAGAGTCCAACGTAGAGGTGATAGCACACATTTATGTTGAAAAAGCCATTCGTGTGGATACTAATAAAGGAAGTAGATCGTAGCAATTGGCTTCTTGAAATCAAGCAAGAAAAGAAAAGAAAATACACCAAGAAAGGTATGCTTCTTCAGTACACAATTTAAAAGTGTTCAACAGATCTAAAGAAGGATTGGAAAAATTTTAAACTTCCGCAACACCCTAATTAGCATTGATATTCAATATTTTGTGGATTCGAGGTGTTAGTTTTAGCATTTATTTTGAAATTTTGATAGTAATTTCTAATTATACTTTATAATTTTGACAAATGATTTTAAAGGTTGAACCATTAGTTGTTATAGATGTTGGAAATTGTGCCTTAAGGGCCAACCATTATATTCTAGGTATTTTATTTTTCGCATGTTTATTGTGATAAAATGTCCTTAGATAAATCATAGTGATTATCCTAAATATCCATGGCCAATCATCTATGCAGAGCAAAGATGAAAGAAGGCTATAATGCTTTCAAATGTATAAGATACTAGTCAAAGTCATAGATATTTATAAAAGTACAAGATGCTGAAGCGACCTACTATTTGAAAGCACTATCGATTAAGTCATAAGTTTGTCTCACAAATGACTACGGCAATATGCCCTTTGACTTAAGATCATTATGAATTCTCACATGAGAATCGCTTAGCTTTGACTTAGTCAAAAGTCATTTTTGAAATAGTGATGATAAAGGCTATATTCGGGTTTAACGGATATCATGCAAAGGAATATGAATGGTCAAGAAAGAATATGTCCCTTACAATAGTATAGAGATATTGGTGGGCCCCTCGATGAGTGAGTCTAAAAAATGTATGGTCATGTTATGATGGAAAGAAAGTTCCATTTCTATAGCCAGATTGGTCAGGGATCAAGAAAGCAATGGTTAGGAATAAGAGGATGAAAATCTTCATGTCTCATCCTTGGCCAAAATATCATGTGATAAAAAGAACATGATGTGGTTGTATAATAAGTTGAATCAGTTTACAAATCCTCATATGAATTGGGTAGTTGTAATATCTTGCTAGAGGTTCCATATTTTATTGTCAATGGAAATAAAGGCTAAACCGATAGTCGTAGCTTGAGTTAGGGCTCAGAGATAGGTAATATAGAAAGAGAGGAAGGTAATGGATCAAAAAAATCACAGTAAGTGTAGGCCTAATATATCGAATTTCATAAGAACTTCACAGTTAAGCGTACTAGGCCTAGAGAAATGGAAGAATGGATGACCTTCTAGGAAGAACCCAAATGTCATTAAAGAAAAAGGTAAAAATGGAAGTTTAAAAAGGAAAAGGGCATTATGGTAAATAAGAGAAAGTATAAGGGCATTTTGCTCATTTGACCAAAGTTAAAAGTCAACAAGTCAAAGTTGACCTAATATCAGAAAAATTTACAGAGGCCTAAAAGGTAGAGAAAAAGTCACTGATCAGAATAAGAGGTGACTATTTCTGCTAAATCAACCTAGATTGATGGCTAGAGAATTTTAGAGGTAATTTAATTTTGAAATTTTTATAATTAGCCAAAAAATAATTATTTAACATACCAGGTGGCCTCAAACATCTGATCTTAGAGTAGGGGAAAATAGTTTAAAATTTTTAATATTTTATAAAACTATTGCTCAGAATACGAGAAAAGCAATTTTTTGGATCGGAAGGAAAGTACTCGGAGAAGCCCTAGAATTGGGGTTTTCTTTAAAAATTAATTAAAGATATTTTGGGAAGCAAATTAACGAAAGAAAAAGGGTTGAAATATCAGGGAAAATGTTAGGAATTTTTTGCGACCTTTGATCCAGTTGCTTAATGTAAGCAGTTTTATCGGTATTGCGATAGTATAAAGTAACTTTAGGGAAACTTAAATTTTCCAAAGATATCATTGTGATGATTATTGCCACTTGTTTTAGTTATATTTGAAGATCAAAAGAGAGAAATAAATGTCCTAAACAAGTGGTAAAATTTATCACAACAAAGTTACTTTATCAGTATAATTTATACTGGATGAAGGACACATGTCACCATTTGTTTTAACCCATGTGATCAGATTTTTTAGGCCAAATTTCCAGCACATAATGGCAGCCAATGAGAGGCTAAAATTTGTTTAGTGTGGTGGTGAAATGTGGACCATTGGATCAAGTAACATTGCAAGATTAAATCTTGGCCTTTGGATTAATTTGCCATACATTAAATCAACTTTCTCTTCATCTTTCTCTATCATTTTGGCCGACTTTTTCAGCTTCCCAAGAGGAGAGAAAGTGACACCATTTTTGCCAAGAACAAGAGGAAAAATTCACAAGAACTCCAAGATAAGTGGTTCCACCAAGCAATCCTACACATATTCTTATTCTTTCTTTCTAATAGTTTAGATTTTTTGTTTTTTTCTCTCTTTTGGTGGCTGAAAAATTAGGGTTCTTGAGAGTGAAAATGAGAAAGAGTGGGCTTTAAAGAAAAAGATTGGTTGCAAATCACTCCTTGCATGAAAGGAGTTGATTGATGTATATGTTGTGTTGATTTGTTGTTTGTTTTTTGAATGGTAAATATTAAGGGGAGGTGCTGTCTAAATTTTTATTTGACAAGGAAGAGGTGTTTTTCAATTGAATAATGCATGGGAAGTGGTTTAGAATCAAGAATAAACCCTTACATGTAATACAAGTTTGAAAATCATAAGTGTGTGCTTATGTTTTGTTTTCAGCCAAGTCTGGAACATAAGGAAGGAGTGTGATTTTCATGATTTTTATGCTTCCATTAGCTTTAGAATGAAAAATTGTGTAGGGTAGAAATGAGAAAAGAATTTGGAAAGTATTGGAAATCATTTGGACAAGTTTGAAGGCTTGGGGTTTATAATGTTCGAGAGGAAGTTTGGTTTGGTTTTAGTTTGTCTTATTGCTTGGAATGAGATTGTTATTGATAGCCATAATATTATATTGTATATAGGAAGGTGAACTATTAAAGAGTACTCTTAGAAGGGTAAGTAAGAAAGCTTTCAAGATCAAAAGCAAGTTGAAAACAAAGGTAGTAAAAGTTACTTATCATACACTTAATGTTGCATTGATGATTATTTGTGAATTGTGTTTATTGCATGAAAAACTTGTGATGTTTGAATATGTGATGATATGAAATTGATGATGCTATGGCCATATGCAAAGTTTGAAAGTTCATGAAATTTACATGTTCATGCATTTATTTCTATACTTTAAACATGCATATCAGTGGATGTGTAAATGCCTTTGCCATTGAGATTTCCATGAAATCTCACTCTCCCTAACTAACCATTACTAGGTACAAGCTCAAGCAAGGGTAAAGGAAAGGTGGGTGAAGAATAAGAAGCATGATATGGTGATTTAGTGCCAAGTTATGTAATTTGTTTAATGTACATGTTTAAGTTTTTTTGGATTAAATGTAATCCTTAAACCTCTACTTGATGAGCATGTGTATATATATGAATGCATGTACAAGTATGTAAGTTGAATTGGTTAACTTACGAATGTTTTGATCAAAAGTTGAAAACCGAAAATTTTGAAAAAGTGGGTCCAAAACCCTTGATAAATCCTAATTTTTAAGCTGTGAAGAAAAATAGTAAACTAAGTCCAATTGACCTGAAATGTTTCAGAAAAATAGTTCATATGGTGTGCTTTAAAATGAGTCTAAGATCACTGAATTTGGACATTTATACAAGGAGTTAAGGTTTTTGAAAGTTAAGACAAAAACCAAAATTGAAAAATGACCAAATGAATAATGCAGCTTCATGCAATAAACCGTACTGATTGGGCAAGGTTTTTGACAAATGAGTATTTTTATCTTTGTTGGGGTGTTATAAGCTTCATATAGAAATTGGAACTACTCAATTTTAATTTTTCTAGAATTAGTTATGAATTTGCAAAGTTGGACCAGAAAACTGAAATTTTTTACCAAATGAATAGTAACTCGAGAAGGATTTTGTAATTTCACTTTTTGGTCAATTTAAGCTATTTAAGGACTAAAAGTGGTTCAATATTGACCTATTATGAAGCTTAAGTGTAACACAACTTAACCTTTCCTTTAGCTTCATTTTATATTGATTTGGAACCAAAGGGAAGCCTGAATTTACTTAAAAAGTCCAAAAGATTCAAAATGAAAACTTTCAACTTTTGAAAGTTACTATTCACAGTTTTTCGGACTAACTTTGAAAATTCATAACTAATTCTAGAAAAATCAAAATTGAGTGGTTCCAATTTCTGTTTGAAGCTTACAAGTTCCTCTATAAGGGAAAAATTCTCATTGAATCATTAGCTTGCCCAATTGATACAATTTAATGCGTAAAAATGTACTGTTCATTTGGTAATTTTTCAATTTTCCCAGGTTTTTCTTGATTTTCTTCAAACTTTGGAGCATCATAAATTTTTGTATAAAACTCCAAATATATGTTCTTTGGCTTGTTTTAAAGATTGTAATGTTAACTACTTTTATGGAAAAGTTCAACTCATTTGGAGTCCATTTGCTCTATTTCACGAAAGGTCAAAGTATTAGGTTTGACCAACTTCACTTTGACAATTAGTCAAACTTTTCATTTTCAAACTTCATAATTCAAAACCCTAAATTTTGATCCTCTTTTAATCATGATTAAACATGTAAATGGGAGTCCTTAAAGCATACATTATCCACCACGCATCAACCAAGCATTTATAGGTTTATGCTACATATTACATAATATGTTTAAGTCCCAAAATGCTATTACATTTACAACATAACCCATATGCATAAACATATGAAATCCTTGCTTCAAACATCACACATTTTCTCCTTACCCTTTGAAGAACTTGCACCTAAAAATGGTTAGTGGGGAGAGTGAGATTTTTGGAAATCCCAATAGCAAAACTATCTAACATACTTCATAAAAATGTATGACAACTTTTCATGTGAATGCGGAATAATAAAAGTGCAACATAAAACACATAAATGCATATGGCCATAGCATAAACATGCACACATCCACATTTACATCATCATAAAGTTCAAAACAAGTCATGCATCATTCAAAAGAATTTTCGTAACAATTTAGATTGGAGTTAGATGGTCTTGCTACCTTATGCTCTTAACTTTCCTTTAATTTTGATGCTTTCTTGATCACATGAGAATTTAATTCCTTGCATCCAACCCTTGCCTATATAATGCACAACATTATGGCCATTAAACATAAGCCATTACTAAGGCAAAAATCAATATAAAACTCCCTTGAACTTCTCTTTGGATTACATAAGCCCTAAGACATCAAAACTTGTCTTTAATGTTTTCTAATGCTTCCCAAAACTTGGGATCACTTTTACCCTACACAAAATCTCATTTTAAAGTCATTGGAAGCATCAAAATCATCAAAACAACTCTCCTTCCTCAAGTTCTAGGTCAGGCCGAGAGGTTTCCCTAATTTACCATTAATGTGATTTTTTGACTTCTAACACTTGTACCATCTTTTTCTTGTTTTTAAACTCATATTCATGCATGGTGTAACATTCCTTAACCTTGCCTTTAGCTTCATTTTATATCCATTTGGAAGCACCTTTAGGCCTTTAGTGACTTAGAGTAACCAAAGAGTGAAAAATAAAATTTTCAAGTTTCAGAGTTACTATTCATGTGATTCACAGATTTTTGGGTTAATTTTGAAAATTCATAACTAATTATAGAAATATTGAAATTGAGTGCTTCAAATTTATATTTGAAGCTTAAAAGTTCCTCTACATGGGAAAAATACTCATTGGGTCATTAGCTTGCCCAATTGAAATAGTTTATTTCGCAAAGATGTACTGTTCATTTGGTAATTTTTCATTTTTCCCAGGTTTTTCTGTGATTTCTCGCTAACTTTGGAACATCATAACTCTTCATACAAAACTCCGATTCCAGTTTCTTTGACTTTTATTAAATCTTGCAATATGAACTATTTTTCTGTGAAAATTCATCTCATTTGGAGTTTATCTGCTCTGTTTCCCGTTTTGCCAAAGTATGGAGTTTGACTAACTTTACTTCAGTACGTAGTCAAATTTTAGCCCTACTTAACTTCATAAACCATCATATTGATTTCTAAACCTTCCTTAATCCTATTAACCTATGTAATTAAGCATTCTTAGGGCATGCATTAGTTATCATGAGTCCATCATACATAAGTTACGTTACATGTCACATTACAATCCTTAAACATAATAACATAATGTTTACAACATAATCCACATTAATACATATCAAACTTTGCTTCAAGAATCAAG
>JANTPZ010138489.1:32088-47054 GCA_025593235.1 Vachellia pachyceras
GCTCTGTTTCCCGTTTTGCCAAAGTATGGAGTTTGACTAACTTTACTTCAGTACGTAGTCAAATTTTAGCCCTACTTAACTTCATAAACCATCATATTGATTTCTAAACCTTCCTTAATCCTATTAACCTATGTAATTAAGCATTCTTAGGGCATGCATTAGTTATCATGAGTCCATCATACATAAGTTACGTTACATGTCACATTACAATCCTTAAACATAATAACATAATGTTTACAACATAATCCACATTAATACATATCAAACTTTGCTTCAAGAATCAAGCACCTTCTCCTTACCCTTTGATGTGCTTCCACCTAAAAATTGTTAGTGGGGGAGGGTGAGATTTCAAAGAAATCCCAGTAGCAAACACTCTAATAATACATCTATGTGCATGATTTTTAAATCAAAACAAGTATGCCATGTAACAACAATCAATCAATCAATCATGTATTCATCAAGCCAAAGAAATCATTGCATAACAATCATCATACTTTAACACAACCAAGGTTTCATACAACAAACATGGCAATTAACACTTATGTATAATCAATGCAAAGTAGATGCCAAAGTTAGGAGTGTTGCTACCTTGTCCTCTTAATTCCCCCTTGAACTTGAAGCTCTCTTGTTAATCTTTTCCACTGATATCTTTGGTATTTAAACTTCCTAAACATTACACAAAAGCATAATCATTATTCTCAAGCCATCAACAAGACAAGAGAATTTAAAAACGCAACTTCCCTTCTCTTGATCTTTTCAAGATCCTTAGAATTTCAAAACTTGTCTAAATGATTTCCAATGCTTCCCAAAACTTCTTCTAACATATTCCCTACACAATTTTTCCTTCTAAAGCCATTGGGAGCATTAAAATCATCAAAATCCAACTCCTTCCACAACTTTTAGCACTAACCGAAAAACAGAACGCAAGCACACACTTGTGATTTTCAACCTTTCTTCACATATATTGACATATTCTTGATCCCAAAATACTTCTCATGGATTATTTAACCCAAAAACAACTCTTCCTCATAAAATATAAAATTTGACAGAACCTCCCCTAAAAGTTCATCATTCCCAAATTTTACAAAATTTAAAAACAAGCTTCAACAACAACAATATATGCATCAAAAGGCTCCTTACAACACAAGGAGACTTTTGCAACCAATCAATGGCTCTAAATCCCTCTCTTTCTCACTTTTCCTCTCAATAACCCTAAGTATGAAACTTGAGAAAGAGAGACCAAATCAAAATTTCAATCCATGGAAGTGGTAGAGGAGAGCACTAGGAAGAGTTTCATGTATAATTTCAAGTATCTTCACCTCTTACCTTGGATTTCTCTTGAATTTTTCTCCTTTTGTGGAAGCTTCAATGGAGTCTTTTGCTCTCAAATTTCTACTCATCGAGGTCATCCAAAATGGAGTGGGAATGGAGGAGAAATTTTGTTCATAAATTCTCACATAAAAAGATTAAGGGCTAAGATTAATCCTTACTCATTAAGTATAATGCAAGGGTTGAAATTTAGCCACACATGAGACATTTGCTTGCTTCTCATTGGCTCCTCAAAAGTGGCAATCATTGCTGCACATGGAGAGGAAAAATCTGTTTCGGGTTTGGTTACACTAACCAAACCAAATTCCATTCGGTTACTTCTACCGATTACACTTTCTATCGGTAAACATAACTTTATTCCGGTAAATCTTTTTCTACTTTTCTGGAGATATTTTTATCCTCTTTTAATCTCCATATTCTCCTCATAATTATGACAAAATCATTATCCTAAAAATACCCCTGGATCTCATTAAAATTTAACAGGGTATTTTATCTTGCAGAAAATCCCTGAAAACAACTAATTGGAGGGCAAAATACTTTTGGGGCACTAAAAATTTCTACATTTTTCACTGATACTCTAGCCCCTTTTCTTTTCCCAAAATGCCCTCTAGATTTTGAAAAAAAAATTAATTTTTGAAATAAATTATATTTCGGGGATTTTCGGGTCTTTTTCCCGATTTTTGGGGAAATGCCATAATCGTACACTGGACAATAATTTTATTAAATACTATAAAATTCAATAAATTTTTCTATGCCCTGAACTCAACTATTGAGGTCTCTTGATACCTCAAATAATTATTTTCGGCCATTAAATCTTCAAAATTCTATAAATAAAATTCTAGGCCGATTTCTAACAATCCGTCGAATCTCTGTCAATAAGTGAGTTCTGCTCTATCTTTTGGGCCTCTGTGAATTTTTCTAATATTTTGTTCAAAAGTTGACTTTTTGACTTTGACTTTTACTTTGTCAAATGACCAAAATGCCCTTACATTTTCTCTTAATGACCAAAATGCCCTTATACTGCCAACTTTTCATAATTTCCCATTTTGCCCTTGACCTTTTCTCTTTTGATCTTTTGGTTACTGACACCCTTGGCACATCCGAGGAAGTCACCCATCCTTAAATTGCTCCAGGTCGAGCACGCTTAACTTTAAAGTTCCTACCAACTTCCATCCACCAGGCCAAATCTAATTTTGCAACTTCTGGCCCAACAACATCAACTTTTTCCTTACTTTCTATCTGTGGCCATTAACTTGACTTTTAACTACTGGTTTGACCCTTTTTATCCAATGATCATATTGCCTTTGGTCTTTATACTTAATGACATTTATGTCCCTGGCTTACACTCTTAGTAACTTCAAAACCTCAGGACTAATTTGACGAGGGTCTCTTAAGTCCACTGACATATCCTTTTTCTGTACTTTTATTTCTGGGCCTTGTCTTATCTTATAACTATTAATTTGACCTCTATGTCGGTTTACAGAAAAGGGTGGATATTTGGGCTTAACCTTTCCATGTCAAATGGAAATTTTGGTAGCATCTCCCCTTAGGGTTTGAGATTACAAAATTCCAAATACAACAGCAATCAACACATATCATACACCAATCAACTCCTTATTATGTCAGGAGTGATTTACAATCAATCTTTTTCTCTAAATCCCACTCTTTCTCATTTTTCCTCTCATGAACCCTAACTTTCCAGCCACCAAAAGAGAGCCAAAACCAAAAATCTAAACCGATAGAAAGGTAGAGGAAGCTCTAAGGATTAAGAATATGTGTAAGATTGCATGAGAGAACCATTTACCTTGAGTTTTCTTGAAACTTTTCTTCCCTCTTGTGCTTGTTCATGGCATCATTTTCTCTCATAGGGGAAGGAGGAAGATGGCAGCAAATGTGCAGAAAAATGGAGCAGAAAATGTGTTTATAAAATCCTATTTAATGAGATGGATGGCCAAGATTTCATCTAACTTAAGGAGGTCAATCCAAGGGCCACAATTTCACCACCTCTTCCCACACATGCTTGCATATTATTGGCTAGTCAAAAATGTTATGATGGGGCTGCACATGGGGTGTAAAAATCTGTTGGAAGCCTTGGTTACATTAACCAAACCGGTTACCATTTGGTTACCTCTACTGATTAAAACTTTCACCGGTAAAAGTAACTTTATTCCGGTAAATCTTTTTTTTACTTTTTTAGAGATATTTTCTTCCTCATTTAATCTTCATATTTTCCTCTTGAATATGGAAAATTTATTATCCCCAAAATATCCCTTGATCTCCTCAAAATTTACAGGGTTATTTTATCCTGTCCAAAATCCCTAAAAACGTGCAATCGGAGGCAAAATACTTTTAGGGCTTTAAAAATTTCTACATTTTTCATCAATACTTTAGCCCTTTTTCTTTTCTCAAAATGCCCTCTAGATTATCCAAAATTAATTTTTGAAATAAATTATATTTCGAGGATTTTCGGGTCTTTTTCCTCTTATTTGGGAAAATCGCCTTAATTGTATACTGGGCAATAATTTTATTAAATACTGTAAAATCCACTTTGTTTTTCTATGCCATGGACTCAACTGATTAAGGTCTCCTGATATCTTAAATAATTATTTTCGACCATTAAATCTTTAAAATTCTATAAATAAAAATCTAGGGCGATTTTCAGAAATATGTCAAAACTCTATTAGTCAGTGAGTTCTGCTCTATCTTTTGGGCATCTATGAATTTTTCTTATATTTTGGTCAACAGTTGACTTTTTGACTTTGATTTTGTGAAATGACCAAAATGCCCTTACACTTTCTCATAATGACCAAAATGCCCTTACACTGTCTAACTTTTCGTAATTCCCATTTTGCCCTTGACTTTGTCACCCTAGATCTTTTGTGTAATGACCTTTGCATACTTCCCAGTAGGTCACCCATCCTGAGATTGCTTCCGCTGCGCCAGGTTTGACCTTGGGTTATTCAGCCCATCGGCATCAACTTTTTCTGCTCTTTCTATCTGTGGGTTTTAACTTGACTTCTGACTACTGGGTTTGACCTTTTTATCCAATGACCATATTTCCATTGCCTTTATACTTAATGACATTTATGTCCCTGGCTTACATTCTTAGTAATTTCAAAGCCTTGGGCTAAATTGACCAGGGTCTTTTTGGTTCATTGACATCTTCTCTTTCTTTACTTTCATTTTTAGACCTTGTCTTATCTCATATCTATCGGTTTGGCCTCTATTTCATTTTACAGAAAATGGTGGATATTACATTTCTCTCCCCCTTAAAATAAATTTCGTCCTCGAAATTTACACATTTGAGTAAAAAATTCTAAGCTATTAACTTTCATCTTTCCTTTTGTTTTCCCCGCTTACTTCCTCTAGCTCAAGCCCTTACCAGAGTACTTTTATAGTTAACTGGGGAACAGGAAATTCCTAGTGCATGTGACTCAGACTTGGGGGTAAGGCCAAATAATAACTATTCTTTCATCTTTAGATATTCTATACATTTCTTTGACTAGGCTTGTTTAGCCTTAAAGACTGACATAATTTTCATTATTGGAGATACCCTCAAAGGTATTTAATCTCCAACTTTAACTTTAATAGTTTTCTTTTCTTATTGACATGAATAAATTCTGATTTATAACATCTCTTCGGCTTTATCTGCTTAGCCACTTCATTACTATCTCAGAATCATGCCAATTTTTCTCTTTACTAAAGCTTCTTGATCTTTACTATCTGACCATTATTTTTGAAAAATAACATTTATGAGGCAATCTTACTTATTGCCTAAATTTTAATGGTCATTTCATCTGGTCAGCCTCATTCTTTGCTGACTTTTATTATTTGTAACTTTTCTTTGTCTTTGCCTTTAACTCACCCTTAAGTCTTTTCTTTCAATACTTGGTGAGTTCATATAATTCTAGGGTTCTCTGTCTTTCTTCCTTTCTTAACTCATACTTATAGCCTCATAGAAAGCTTTGTAGAGTTATAACATTCCTTTCTGAACTTCAGCACTCCAATAGGGAACTTTTAAATTTTCTCACTTCCATTGGTTCTTCTGTGCTTTCATAGTTCAGAGAAACTTTTACTTTACTTTCTAGATCTCACATTATTTAACTAGCCTCGTGATTAATTACTCACAATTATACTGGAGGCTTTAAGCTTCAATCTGTGAATCTTTCTGATATTCTTCACTTCTCAACTTATCTTTTTCTATAATTGACTTGATTATCACTCATTCAGGACTTACAATTTTGCTCTTCACTTTCTTTACTTTCTTGCCAGAGGAATTGGGAATAAGGTCATCTTGATTGACTGTTAGCTATCTATAGAAATAATCAAGGGTACTCTCTTTATACTAGCTAACCATCGTGAGGACGCTTTCGTATCTTAATCTTAGCCCCTAGTCATTTCATTCTCATGTCCCAAAGAACAGCATAACGCTTATGACTCTGAGCCATAAAGACTCTCTTCTTGCTTTAATTGGGTATGCAGACCTTAAGAACTCTATTGCTCTTCTAGAGGCATATCGCCTCTTCTTATCTCTGAAACTTCTGATACTAGAGCCATTTTACTCTTTGGAACCCTTAGACCATCTAGCATAAGCTAAGGTTAAGTCGACTATCCTAAATGGTAGCTAGTCTGATAATTCCCCAAGATTAATCGTAGAAGCCAACATGTCTTCTTAGGCTTTGCTCAATCCTCTTTTCCTCTTGCACTTCCCAACAGCATTTTCTCTTTTTCCTTTCATGCTTGTTAACTCATTCTTCTCAGGCCATATCTCTTTTGCTATACTGTTTGAACTCTCAGACATTGATTCATTCAACGTCTGTTTTATGCTAATCTACTATATCTCAGGATTCAACAATCCTTACTACTTCTTTTCTGATCATTGCTATGACGTTGCAGAAAGAGGACTTGCATTCTGTTTATCTTACTGGTTTAACTGCTACCCAGAAATTTAAGGGATTTTGTCCCTAACTATTATTAGCTCCTTTTCTCTCTTTTCATATTGGGAATGGTTTATTCCATATGCCCTACTTTTACTGCTTTCTTTTTTTTTTGTGAGACAACATGAAAACTTACAATGGTTTCCTTTAGAGTTCTATTGGATTCTTGTCTATCAGGAATACGCTGCTCCCTGTCTATTCAGAAGTAGCTCGCCTAACTGCGATGTTTCACCTAACTGCAATGATGGCATTGGAAAATCACCATCCCAAACTCTAGAGAGATACTTTTTGGCTAAAACATTTTCTAGTATGCTTTTTGTTAGGTACTTCCTCTTCTCATCATAACGCAATGTACCTTGTCCCAATCAGGGAAACTTTCATGAGCTTTCTTACTTATATAGCAGTGGCATTTATTAACAAGGATTTCATTTCTCATTTTCATACTTGGCCTGAGAATCACACCCTCTTGCGATGCTTGGAAACATAGTGAAATATCACCAGTTTAAATCTATTTGCTTAAGGCATCTCTAAGTTCTACATTACTTGCCTTTACTTTTCTAGGGTGTGTCATATCACTTCTTTCTCTATTTCTCATCATCTATATCGTTATGATGCACTACCTAACTTTCCCTTTGGTAGGCTCTTAAGATTCCTTGACCATTTCATCCATGGTCATTCATCTTTATCATTTATTCTCATAGGAATCCTTTATCATATAAAGATTTAATCCTATATACTAGCAGATAATTTATTACGAAGTATCCTTAAACTCCACAGCTAGTATTATGCCTTTATTGCTGCTAAACTTAGGCTAACTTAAGTTGGGAAGTCTGTTGTGGTTACTGAAACTACTGATATTGTGGCTATTGTGTCTATCACAATTTATCTGGCTCACTCTTAGCAACCATAAAGCCCTTCAACAGCACTAGTACTTCTGGTACTGTTTACCTTCTAATTTCTCTAAAAATTAACCACAACTTATTCAACGTCTGCTTAACTCATTCTTATACTTAGCTATCATAAATTATAGCCCAAAACAACACTTTTGTATCATAACTGTTCTTCAACAATTCATATCGCATACCTCTATTTACGTCTGGCATTAGAATCACCATACAGGATTTCATTACCATACCTATCCTGTCTCTTTGCCTCTGTAACTCTTTGAACTTCTGTGTGATTCTAATATATAGAACTTTATCTCTGATAACCTATACTTTGTCCAGCACATGATCATATCCTCGTTTACCCAAATCTTGGGATGTCTAATACCTCAAATGTTACTGGACTATAAGATATTCTTTCCATGATCGTCTCCTCTATCTCATTTACAGAGGTGAGGCTCAGTCTCATCTATTATTCTCGGCCTCAAAGCACGCTTTGGAGGGATATAATATCTATCTTTAAACTTAATTATTCCCTCAGAGATTTTGTTAAATTCTTTAGCTCCTCTTTGACGCATCAGAGTCTCTAAGTTATGAGCAAACTGTCCTCTTGCTGAGCTTCCCTGATCTCAACCTCTATATCACAGAGGAATTGAGTGGTTCTGTATCCATCCGGCTCTATCTACAATTGATTTAATATTCTCTTATCTCAAAGAATCTCTACCAGCTTCTATTGTTTCATCATCATCGAAGCCACCTGCACTGTGTCCCTACTTATTGCATCGGTAACTACATTTGCTTTACTTGATAATACTTTATAATGTAGTCATAGTGATCTGACTAAGCCACAAAATGCAAACTTAGATCATTGGTTAGCATTGAAATTGGATCAGGAATATTAATTGTGATTTCCAAGGATTGTATAGTGATAACCCCAGGGTTGTTGTCTCTAGAAGCTATGATTGCATACCAATAGTTCTTAATTTGTGATTATGCTTGTGGTGCAAATGGAATTAGTTCTTAAATCAAATTATGCTATGTTCTTAAACTAATTACAGAAATAAAACTTGTTTTTGGTATTTTCTTATGAAAGAGAGAGAGTAAAAATAGATTTGAGAGTGAAAGGGTATGTGATAGATTCCTCTTGAAAATGAAATGTGCCATCATGCTTCGCAAAGGATTAGGGAAAAGCATCCACTTTCGCACTAAGTTTCGTAATTAAAAACCCCAATAACTCGCTGTGTCAGAAATCTCATAAAATGAACTCCATTTCATGAAATCCTTTAAGAACACTTAGGTGTGTAAAGAAATCACAAAGTTACAAAATTAAGTCCATACATTGTTGACTCTAAAACCATGCAAAACTAGGATGATAGAAGAGAACGACAAGATTTCATTGAATAAGCAAAATGAACTCCATTCTACTTTGTCAATCACAAAACGACTCAATACACAATAATCCAAGTTTGGCTCAACTGAGACCAAGTATTTACACACAAATTACAAAGTCCAAATCGGAATCCAAGTAATTTATAATGTAAATATAGATTAAAAGTAAATACTCCCCTTTTGGCACTTCGAACTCCAGCTCACTTCATCTTTAAGGGGATAGAGATGCTCAGCTCCTCATGGGTGGTGGAATCGAGCTACGCATGGATGATAGAAGCATGATAAATGGATAGATGATGGTGAAAATGGATGGCATAGAGTTTAGTATGTGTATGGAGATGAAGGAGAATGGGTTATGGTGAACCTCTTCTCTCTTTCTCTTCTGCAGCCTCCTCTCTCTCTTCCTCCAACGAAATTACCCTAAATGGAATGAATAACCGTTCTGGTTTAGATCTCTCAAGTTGGGTTGAGTTATTTTCCATCTGGAGTAAAATTCTGGTGATGATGCGTGATATTCACCACTGCTAACTTGAGGTTTCGTCACGACGAACCTCTCCCGAGAGTTCATGCCTGTTGATCGAACTTTAGCAGCGGTGAACATTGGACTACGCCACGGTGAAATGTTCCAGAGCTGCTTCCCTTTCCTTTTATATAGAGTCCTTGAAATGAAATAGCAAACATTGGCAGTATCATTTGCTCATGATGGAATTTATGCTCAATAATATCATTATTCATGGCATATGTACCCAAAATCACACTAATCGAAATCAACAACTCCTAATCTCAAATTAAGCACAAAGGTCATGTATAGGTTAAAATTGACACTAAGACTCTGGAAATTCAGATAGAAAACTAATACAAATAAAGCTCAATCTCATAGTCTTTGCATACTTCCTAGTAGGTTACCCATTCTGAAATTGCTCCAAGGCGAGCATGCTTAACTACGGAGTTCTCATAAAATTTCTTCCTCTGAGCCAGGTCTGACCTTGGGTTATTCAGCCCATCGGCATCAACTTTTTCCGCTCTTTCTATCTGTGGGTTTTAACTTGACTTCTGACTAATGGTTTGGCACTTTTTTATCCAATGACCATATTGCCCTTAGTCTTTATACTTAATGACATTTATGTCCCTGGCTTACATTCTTAGTAATTTCAAAGCCTTAGGACTAAATTGACCAGGGTCTCTTTGGTCCATTGACATCTTCTCTTTCTGTACTTTCATTTGTGGGACTTGTCTTATCTCATATCTATCGGTTTGGCCTCTATTTCAGTTTATAGAAAATGGTGGATATTACATTAAGAGGTAAAATAAGGAGTGTTGCAATGCTTGCGACTTATGGATCAATGTACCATTGGCCCATTACCAACTTCATATGGGCCTACAAAGTCATACACAAAATAGTCCAATATGAGATGAAATGTCAAGGTTCCTTGAACCTAGATTCATCGAATATTCTAGGAAGGATAAATATGTGTGTATATAGATTGGGATATTTATATATGTGTGTGTGTGTATTTTGTGTATTTATTATATATAATAATGATATAATATCTTATCTTTATTTTAAAAGATGGATCTTGGTTTAATTTATAAGGATAGATTAAATCTTGATATATCTTGAAATCGAATAAGAAAAAAGGAAAATACTTCAATAAAGGTATACTTCTTGATTACATATCCAATGAAGGGATTGAAAAAATTTAATAATCCATTGTACTCTCCAATCCCAACAGTGGTATAAGAGCTAGGTTGACTCTACTTTTAAGTTGTGTTACATATGATGTTTGCATGATGTATGCTTTCTTGAAACGTTCTTGAATTTATCTATGCGCTCTTGAACTAAAGCATAATGTATGATAAATGTCTTTTAGATTAAATTTATGCATTCTTGAAGCTTGATATGTGATGTCTTGATGAGATATTGATGTGTTATGAATATCCATATATTAGTCATTGTATGAACTATTAATCTGGGTTCTTTATATATGTGATGTATATGTGATATATATGATTATGTGATATATTGTTACCTCTTATATTGTATGAGTTATCATCTCTCATGTGGTTACCTTTCATATTATATGAATCACTTTTCAACATGTTCATTATAAATATGGTATGGCATGGTGACTCAAAATGGCTCTAGATTTTACAAAGGGTTGTAATTTTTAATGATAGCCTATGTGTCATGCTTTTCTCTATACTCTGGTTGTATATTCTTTTTTCATCTCACTCCTTTCGTATATTTAAATGAGGTTTCTCAATTATCCAGCTTCAATATTTTCTTATTATAGAGGTCCTTAGGTGAGCCATACTGTATCACGTTTATACTTCTTATAATTAGATCATAGCATGTTATTATTTGTATATATATTGTATGAGATAAAAATTGTGTTATATACATATAAAATTCCTCGTAATTAAACCTTAAGTTGTAATGCCATTAATTAATGAACAATTGTCACAACCTTAATCACTCAACTGTATATTCCACCAAAGTGGGTGCTTCTAAGTTATTTTGGTTGGACAATCGTGAGTAATTATGCTACCATAAAGGTTTTTTTTATTGTTTTGAGTTAATTGAGATTATCAAAATGATTGTAGATCTTAAAGCATTAAATGGGATTAAACAAGATGGATCATATGATGATTGAATCCCATAAAAGATCTAAGACTTAAATGTGATGTAATTGGTAAAGGGTTACTTACTTAAATAGCTTGATTTAAGCATCATGCCAAAGAGGACTTAAATTTGAGCGAAATATGGATCTTACCCTACTAATTAATATGTCAAACATTTTAATTCAATGGGAGATTACTCACGTTCTGCATATTTAAATGAAAAATTATGCCCATTAGTAATATTCCTCCTACACACATTTAAATGAAAAATTATGTCCACTGTGATCGATTCTTGAAAAGGACAAACTTTCTAGATTGGTTCAAAAACTTGAGGATTTTCCTTAAACAAGAAAGAAAGGCGTATGTTCTAGATGAACCTATTCCTGAGTATAACCAATGCTCCAAGTGTTCATAGAGTTGCTTACTTGAAGTATGAGGAAGACGCTGTTGATGTAGATTGCTTGATGCTTGCAACTATGATTCTAGAGCTCTAAAGAGATCTAAAACTCATGAAGGCTTATGAGATGATTGTCTATCTCAAGGAAATATTCCAACAATAGTAAACCAAGAAAGTTATGAGACCACCAAAGCCCTACAGTCCTGCAAGATGGCTGAAGGTGTATTAGTTAGTGCGCAAGTGTTAAAGATGAAAAGCTATATTGATCATCTTGAGAGGCATGAATTTCCCTTAACTCACTCCGGGAAAGTTATGACTAATTTGTCAAGAACTACAATATGAACAACATGGAGAAATTCATTTCTAAACTACACGAGATGCTTAAAACAATTGAACAAAGAAATAAAAAAAAGCGTAACACTATTTTGGTGGGTCAGAAAAGAAAGGCTAACCAAAGGAAAGGCAAGGGAAAGTGCACCAAGCCTGCATCCAAGAAGACAAAGTCCCCATAGGAAGGAGTTTGTTTCTTCTACAATGAACTCAGTTATTGAAAGAGGAAATGCAAACTTTACCTTGAAGATCTTAAATGGAACAAGAAGAATAACAAGGCTATCACTAATGTGTTTATGTTATAAGAATTAAATGAATTTAGAACATCCTAAAAATTAAAATATCTATAACATAACTACTAAAAGGATCAAGTTAAATGACTTGAACTTGACATACCTATGCAACTATCGTCTAGACCATATAAATAAGAAACACATTTTGAAACTCCATCAAGGAGGATTTATTGACTCATTTGATTTTGAATCATATGATACATGTTAATCTTGTTTATTGAGAAAGATGATAAAGGTGTCTTTTACTGAGCATAGTGAAAATGCCACTAATTTATTGAGCTTCATACATACAGATATATGTAGACCGATGGATAAAGCTGCCAGAGATGGTTATCTGTACTTAATTACATTTATAGATTATTTGAGTAGATATGGACATATCTACCTAATGAGACATAAATTTGAATCTTTTGAAAAGTTCAAAATATTCCAAAATAAAGTATAAAACCAAATTGGCTAAATGTTTAAAATACTTCAATATGATTGATGTCGTGAATACTTGAACCAAGAATTGATTGACTATCTTAGGAGTTGTGAGATAATATCATAATTGACTCTTTCGATCCAAGAAGCCAATAATGGAATGGGGTTTATAAATGGAGAAATTAAACTTTATTAAATATGGTTTGATCTATGATGAGTTAAACAGATCCTCCACTATCCTTTTAAGGCTATGCCCTTGAGATAGATGTGCCACACTAAATTGTGTTCCATCTAAGGCAATTAAAAACACCATATGAGATATGGACTAATAAAAGGTTTAGTTTATCCTTTCTTAAAGTTTGGAGATGTGAGGTATGTGTTAAGCAACAAGCCTCAGGTAAATTATTGCTTAAATCCTCAAACTGTCTTTCCGTGGGATATCCTAAAGAAACAAAGGGATACTATGTCTACAATTCTACAAACAAAATAGTTTTTGTTATTCAAAATAGTATCTATATAACTGGTTATACAGATGCAAATTCTAAATTAATCAGGATGACCTAAGATCACATTCTAGATATATTTTTCCTAAATGGTAGAACAGTAAGCTAGAATGGTTTAAAGCAGAGCATTGTAGCAAATTCTGCAATAGAAGCTGAGTTTATAGGTGTATTAGATGTAGCTAAGTAGGTCATTTGGAATAAGAAATTCATCATTGAACTAGGGGTGGTACCTACATCCCATATCAAATAACTTGATTATGTGCTAATAGTAATGTTATCACCCAGACCAAGGAGTCTAAATCCCACCAAAGGACTAAGTATATACTCAAGTGTTTTAATCTTATTAGAGAAATTAATGATAGAGGTGATAACAAAAAATATGCAAAGTAGCAAGAGAAGACAATGTAGCTAATCCTCTTACAAAACAACTAGCACAAGCTAAGCATGAGTGTCATGTTAGGATAATGTGTATTATGCAAATTAATGAGTGTACCTAGTGTAAGTAGGAGGATGTTGGAAATTGTGCCCTTAGGGTCAATCATTGTATTCTGAGTATTTTATTTCTTACATCTGTTGTGATAAATTATATTTGGATAAATCATAGTGACTATCCTAAATGTTTATTGTAATATCCACCTTTTCTGTAAGCCGACATAGAGGGAAAATCGATAGTTATAAGATAAGGTCCAGAAGTAAAAGTATAGAAAAAGGAGATGTTAGTGGAATTAAGAGACCCTTGTCAGATTAGTCCTAAGGCTTTGAGATTTCTAAGAATATAAGCCAGGGACATAAATGTCATTAAGCATAAAGACCAAGGGCAGTATGGTCATTGGATAAAAATGGCTAAACCAGTAATCAAAAGTCAAGTTAGAACTCACAGATAGAAAGTACCGGAAAAATTCATGCTGTTGGGCCGGAAGTCGCAGAATCAGATTTGGCTTTATGGATGAAAGTCGGTAGGAATATTAATGTTAAGCGTGCTCACCCTGGAGACATTTTTAGGATGGGTGACCCCCTGGGAAGTTGCCCCAGGAATCAGAAACCAAAAGATTAAGGGCCAAAAGGTCATCGGCAAAATGGGAATTTATGAAAAGTTAGACTGTGAAAGGGCATTTTGGTCATTTGACAAAGTCAAAGTCAAAAAGTCAAATAGTTGACCAAAAGTCAGAAAAATCCACAGATGCCCAAAAGATAATGTAGAACTCACTGATTACCAGAGATTCAACTGACTGTTGAAATTCGGTCTGGATGATGAATTATGGAATTTTAAAGATTTGATGATTGAAAATATTTATTTAATGTATCAGGAGTTCTCTGAGACCAAAAACCAGAGTCTAGAGAGATTCAGTGAATTCTATAGTATTTTACAAAATTATTGCCCAAAGTACGATTAAGGCGATTTCCCCGAAAATGAGGAAAAAGACCCGAAAATCCCCAAAAATACAATTTATTGAAAAAATTAATTTGGTACATTTAGAAGGTATTTTGGGGAAAAGAGAAGGGCTAAAATATCTATGAAAAATGAAGAAAATCATAAGGCCCTAAAAATGATTTATTTTAAAGTTGCTTGTTTTCAGGAGTTTTAAACAGGATAAAGTAATCCTGTTAATTTTGATTTGATTAAGGGATAATTTGAGGATGATGATTTGAATATATTCAAGAAGGAATTATGGAGATTAACTGAGGAAGAAAACATCTCCAGAAAAGTAGAAAAAGATTTATTGGAATTAAGTTACTTTTATCGGTGAAAGTTGTAATCGGTAGAAGTAACCGAATGGAGTTTGGTTTGGTTAGAGTAACCAAACCCCAAACAGATTTTTACACCCCATGTGCAGCCCATAATGATATTTTTAATGAGC
>JANTPZ010138490.1:0-16408 GCA_025593235.1 Vachellia pachyceras
CTTGTGTTTGGGCTTTCCTTCCCTTCTCATCTGACTCATATGAATGGAGGTTGATGCAAATCTCTAGAAATTCTATTCAAACAAGGCATCTCGTACACACGAACAGTTTTAACTTTTATTTCATTTCCCCTGCAAATCAACTTTTTTTAACCTTTCGATTTTTCCTTTCTTCTTCCTCATTCATATATTTATCATCTCTTCCTGTACAATCCAACGTCCCCATTTCTCTTTTCTCTGTTCTCAAATTTTTATTTAATCTGCAACTTGTGGATATGAGAATGAGATCTTCTGCGTTCTGCTTCGTAATCTGATCTCCTAAATATGACCTTTTCTGTTACCCTTTTCTTCCCTTTCCTCCTCTCCTTTGTTTCCCTCTCCAAACTTTGGCGCCAACTATTTTAACCCTTTTTTTTTTACTTTTTAATCTCTGACTGTAATTTATGTAATCTGAATTCAACCATTTGTCAATCACTTGTATTTCAAGGATTTCTTTATACAAGTAAGCAAACACTAATTTCGATAACCAGGAAAAAAATGAATGCTTGCCGGGGACTTTCTGTGACTTGCCGGCGTGGTTGCCTACAAAAAGATTCATAAAATTGATAAACAGTAAATATTTATTTATGCACAGGCCTCAAGGAATTTTAAACAAAGAATAAAGCAGCAAAAACTAATTTGACGTTATTCCCATTGCTAATTACAAGCATGATAAATATTAATATTCCCTTTCCTTTTCTTAATACACGGTACGCACAGGGTTTATACAGCAACACAACAGAATCTATAAGCTAAGAGATCTCTGTTCATCAACATATCTTTATTCTACTGTTAAATTCTGTTTCTCCAATATCAGTTTCATACTCTCTCTCTCTCTCTCTCATATCTTCTTCTTCTTCTTCTTTCCCGTTTCGTGGTTTCCGATAATCATTTTCACAAGCCGAGGTTTGATGTCTGTGCCACAGGAACAGGACTATGTAGGCTTGACAGAGCTTTCTTCAATGGAAAAAGGCTCAGACAAGTTTTCTCAGAGAAGAAATAATAGTGGCTTGAACCTCAAGGCCACTGAGCTACGACTTGGACTGCCTGGGTCAGAGTCACCGGAGAGGGACGGCGCCAGCAAGAGTGCGGTGGTCTGTGGGGCTAAGAGGGGCTTCTCGGACACCATGAATGGTGGTTCTGGAAAGTGGGCTATGTTAGGAAATGGAGGATCTGAAACGGGTTTGGGTCAAGATGGTGGCTTGTTCTCTCCCAGAGGTGGCACCAACCCACAAACATGTTTAGGTGCTTCCCTTGCCAAAGATAGCATCCAAGGCTCACCAAAGCCATTGCTGCATGAGAAGAAGACCCAGATATCTGCTGTTCCTCCAAAGTAAATATTTCATCTTTCTCGTGATCTCTCTCTTTTGTTCTATTGTTTTACTGTTATGTTTCATCACTGTTTTGTTCATTTTCTGGTTGATGTTTCTGCGAACTCGTTATAATATGTTTGATGCTGCACAAAACTCCATGGGAAATTTTGGTCACCCTCCAGTTTATGCTGTTGCTAAATTTCTTGTTCGGGTAGCTCTTGATATAAGCAAAAAAAACTGCTGTTAGTTTAAGGTACTTTTGAGGATATAACTCCTATGCTAATCATTCATGGGTTGGTATAGACTCTAGATAAATCTCTTCTGATGCTTACATATATTTTCCCTTGTTTCGTGTGCTGTATGACTCTAACTCAAACACAAGGAGAAGTATCTGTTTTGGTTAAATCACTTGGCTATTGAATTATAATCTCCGCCTCAAGTCAGAGAAGTTGCGTCTTTGTGCAGGCCTGCTATAATTAAGTTTGGCTTGTGGTCTTCTTATGTGAAACAGGGAACAAGTTGTGGGGTGGCCACCTATCAGATCTTTCAGGAAGAACTCGATGGCTTCTAGTTCTCAAAAGAACGATGATGATGCTGAAGCCAAGTCTGGTTGTCTTTATGTAAAAGTAAGCATGGATGGTGCCCCCTACTTGAGGAAAGTGGATCTCAAAAACTTCGCCGGATACCAGCAACTTTCTTCAGCACTCGAAAAGATGTTCAGATGTTTTACAATCAGTGAGTTTCTACTGTCTACTTGCAACTGATTTGTCACCTCTCTAACTGTAGTTGCCTTCTACCTAATGAAAAACATATTTATCCTTTTGAACTTTGATACTAGAGATTTTTCAGTTACAGTCCAATTTTAGTGTATTCCTCTGAGATTTTACCTGTTTTGAAGATTCTGTGTAATCCATGAACGTTCAGGTCAATGTGGATCTCACGGGATTTCGAGCCATGATAATTTGAGTGAAAGTAGGTTGAAGGATCTGCTTCATGGTTCAGAATATGTGCTTACATATGAAGACAAGGACGCTGATTGGATGCTAGTTGGCGATGTACCCTGGCAGTAAGTGACTATCCATGTTTCATTTATAGTGTCTGAATTTTGGTTTCCAGTTAGATTGTTGGAAGAATGTCGATTTTCAATCTGTTCCATATTTTTTCGATGCATAGATTATCAGCTATGTCTGTTCACTTGTCTCAAGACAATGACTCTTTTGCTTGTTTCACAAAGAACAAGTTGATAAGTGAGTTTATCTTTCTGATGTGTTGTCCATTTGGTCTTGTTTTAGGATGTTCACTGCCTCTTGCAAGAGATTAAGGATCATGAAGAGTTCTGAAGCAATTGGCCTAGGTAACCTTAGCTTCTTCTTTTATCCTCTCACAATTCACACACACACATTCTGTAAGACTTGTCTCAGACTGGGTTTACTTCCGTATGTCTAATTTGTTGCAGCACCAAGAGCAATGGAAAAGTGCAAAAGCCGAAACTAGCTATAGGGTAATGCTAGCTGCAGCTGATACATATTTGAGCACATATACACAGGAGAGGTGGCTTTCTTGCTTAGTTCATGTATAATTATAGTCCTAGTAATTAGTCAGAGATTTGAGTGTACTTTAGACTTGTTAATTAGTAGACAAGAGAACATGTTGCAGAAGCTTTTAAGGTTTCTAACGTCTGCTGAATCTTTTAAGGGTTTACCATATGTGTATGTAAATTTCATATTAGATTCCGTAACTTGCTCTCCCTCCCTCCCTCCCTCCCTCCCTCTCTGTACTGTGTGAAAGCTGGTGTGTGTAAGAGAGGAATATGTTATCTATAGAATGAAGAGAGCAGATTAAAGGGAGTTGAAGAGGATTCACTTAAATAATTGTGTGGGGTGGATGGATGGATGATGTGATTGGAAGAGAAGAAGATAGGGTTTGTGGGATGGAATTGAATGCGTCTGTCAATGGAAAGTGCGTTATCCTTGGCGCTTCCTTTTTTTTTTTCTGGTAACAGTTGACAAATACAAAGAGGGGATGGTGGTTAGGGGGACAGGTCTTGTCGTGCCAAATGTGGCTTTTTCTTCTTCTTCCTTCTCATCTGAGCATAGCTAGGTTAAGATCAATCAGATGGCTCTTAATTGAGTTGATTGATCATCAAATGGCTCTGTGAGCTTCATACCCCAAATTGTCTTTTCAAGAAATTATCAAATTTGCGTGTACACTTGACCCTCATTCATACGCGTATATATATGGCTTATTTCTGTTTCTGAATATATATATATATATATTAATAAAAGGAAGGCTTTTCTGAGTAATGAGAGGGTGTTGTGAATGATCGGCGGGAGTGGCGGTGGATGACGAACCGAGCTAACTTGGAGGACACACAAGGGGAGTCGCAGAGTTTGCAATTTAAAATGGCTTTAGTTTGGATATTCTTTTTATGTATCTTTTTAGTGTTTGTTTGGAAATTTCATTTCCCAACGGTGCACGCAAATCGAGATAAAAATCATCTTAAAATTTGTAAAAACCATCTTGAAATCTATAAAAGTCATATTAAAATCTGTAAACTATTTAGAAATTTATAAACTCATTTCTCCTAACGGAACTCTCTTCTCTCAACGGAGTTTTCAAACACACACTTAGTTGGAAATGGAAAGAATGAAATGTGAAAGAGAATTTTTTTAAGAATAAAATAGATGATGTTTTTATTTTCCATTTACTTATTTATTTTTAAAATCTCGTCTATCAAGATGGTAGTTAATTTGCCCCTTTAACTTGAGGTGACGGGCTCAAAGTCAGGTTGGATTGAATTAATCGAATTACTGATAATGGTGATTCAAGATAACGGTGATTCCATTTTTTTTAAAAAAAAAACATAAGTTGTAGATAAGTTCTGTGAATTTTGTTGGGGAAAAAAAAGGAAGTTATGTGAATTTACAAAGACATAGTCAAGTTTATTGATGCCTAGACTAATTTGTACGTTGCCCTAATTTCAGAATTGGAAGGTCAAGGCTAAGCAAAAGGCGTTGTTCAGAACTTGAGGATTAATAGACACATAAAAATTATTAGGATAATAATGGACTGGCCAAAATAAACTAAATAACAAAGCAATAAACTTCAGGGTAACAAAAAAAAATTAACCTGGTAAAAGGCTACTGATACCTTAAGAAAATAAAATTCATTATAAAAGAATTATAAAGAAATATAATTTCTCACAAGTGGATATAGAGACAACTATGGACCTATTGTCAATTTTTACATTGTATTTTGTTATTACATTATACAGTGCATTTGTGCGAGCTTTTAATGATTATATATTTTTTATTTAGGACGTCATATTAATTTCTCTTTAATATGATCCAAAATTGTGACTGAAATTTCATCTAAAATTTGAGGCCAAAATTCACACTTCTCATCTCCCTCGTGGAAAAGATCAAGATATAAAAAGTCAATGGGGTTATGTTTTGCAGAAGGGTTAATATGTCACAATATGTTGAATCAATATTTAAATTCCTATTAAAATAAATGTTTATATTTAATACCTAACAGTGCATCAAACGTATTGCTTTCATTAGAACGTTGTCTATACTTTAATGAAAAAGACCAATATAAAAAATTGGGTTTGAAGCATCGAATGTACTTGATGCTTCAACTTTTTAAACATTTCTTTTCATACCTATTCTTATCTTTAGATTTCATATAAAAATGAGAGACATATTGAAATCTTAGATGAGAAAATGATTGTAATTTTAATTTTATATTTTTATGAGAAAATACTAACTCAATCCCTTCGTCAATTGAATCAACAGACAGACGATGGGCTGATACAACCAACTTCAATTATTCATTTGTTCTTATTTTTTTCAAACCCTAACGTAAATGCCTCACGCTTGAGAGAACTTCAAAGCCCACATATAGGTTGATCCAACATGACCAGCCCACGAGTACCAAATATTTACAAAAAAAACAGCTTATACAAAACGTGTTTTATTATACCAGCTAATGACTCTGAAGGCCATACCTACAAACAGGTTTGGATTTAAAAGAAAGGATCTACCTTTTGTAATAGAGAGTGGCTAGTATTTGAATATACCCGGAAATATAGGTTGATATTTAATGCCTAATAGTATCTCAAACAGTTTTATATCTAGTAAGAGAATGAGCCAGTTTGGGAACGCGGTAGAGAGTACTTTTACACAAGTCGAGGTAAATATGTGGAGGAGATTATCTCGTTTTGTGAAAAAACACTATTGAACGTGCTTTTAGGGAGTAAATAAACTCTCCCAAACAAACACAATACATGTTTGCAAAACAAAATCAAAATTTGAAAGGACACATCATGCATGCATGGAAGCTAACTAGCGTTGTTATTGATTTTTTTTACCTGAAGTGTTGTTATTGATTGAAAGGTATGTAGATACATGTATATACATTTGTGTGTGTGTGTGAATAGGAGTAGGCTACAAACACAAACATTGATTGATGTTGTTGTTGGGGGCATTATATATATATATATATAAGAAAGGGAAATTTATTCTGAGGTTCCAAATAAAGAACTTATTTAAAGAATGGTCCCATTAATAAAAATGTTTATCAAGAGGTCCCATTGACAACACGAGCAGTTGTCAACACAGTGCATGATGTTAATATATAGAACCTCATGTTGTCAATAGGACCTCTTGATAAATATTTTAATCAATGGAACCATTCTTTAAATAAGTTTCTTATTTGAGATCTCAGACTAAATTTTGGGTGAATTACCGTCAAGTCCCAAGGAAGATGGTCCCAAACAATCTCATATTTGCTCTCAGGTCCTAGGGGACCTTTTTGTCATAGATTGTTGATGTGAAAATTCGGGAATGCCCCTGTGTAATACGTTAGAGTGGAGAGGGAAAATAGAAAACTGTTTACCTAAATCGTCTGAAAAGCTTCGACCATACATTGCGCCCATTGCAGTCGCTCCGCTCGCCTGAAGGAGTCGCCGTCACTTTGCTCGCCAGTCGCCGTCGGTTTGCTCCCCTATCTCTGTCACTGTTGTGGAGTAAAGCCGCCACCTTGGATTTGCTCGATCGCTGTGAGCGCCTAAAGCCGTCGCTGTGCAAAATCGGGAACCCGCCTCTCGTGATTCAAGTCGTCGACCCATCTCGCCTTGAGATGTTGCTCTGGTCTCCGTGAAGCTGTGCGTTAGGTGCCGTCTAGGTGTGTTTTATGAATCCTAAATATCGTAAGGCTTATGCATTTGCTAGGTTTGCATCTTGCTTCAGCTGCAGGATTTTCGTTCAATAATAGTAATGCATTCATATATGCTTCACCTGTTGTCCATTTCATTCAATGTGCTAATTTCCCCTGCTTTACCTGTTGCTTCACCTGCTGTATATATACTGGGTGCGTATTTGATGGTTTCCACTTTGTAACTTGACTTTTTGTCTAACTTATCTTGATGCATGGCAAGTTTTGAGGAAAGTGAAAGCACGTAAAAGCATTTTGCAATTGAAAGTGCACGATGTGTTGATGTCTGGCAAGTTGTGATGTTTGGTAATTGAAAGCAATTGAAAGGATTTTGAAATTGTTCACACACTTTGTTCACACACTGTAGTGCTTTGCCCCATAACACATGCTGGCCCTCCTTTACTAATGTGCCATAATTAACTCATAATTTTCATTCATTTAAGTTTCATCATCGTAATTGTTATTTGCTATGAAGGTAATTTTTATAAGGATTTAGCATTTGAAAATAAGTTGGATGAAATTGACTTTTTTGTAATAACAACGAGGCCATGAACTATTGGGTATTGGATGCATTAAAGAATTAATTTGAGAAAATGTTGAAGTTAGTACATGATAGGCAATACTATTTCCCTTCAAACACATATGTTTCCCATTATTGTGCACTAGCTACTAAGAACTGATTCTCTGTAGCTTCAAAGCAGCAGAATTTTTTCCCCTTGATTTTGTTGTCTTCTCTTTGTTTATTTATGTTTTGACTGGTTGCTGACTAATGTATGGGTTCAATTGTAAAGGCAGTATCTTCACTTGTATTTCAGAAAATGAAGATGGAGAAAGGTAATACATTGAAAAGGTCATTCAATTTCTCCAGCTATCACTTGTTCACTGAAGAATATTTCAAGAAGAACAAGAAGGAGAAACGGAAGGGGAAGGCCCTAAAGAGAGGATGTCGTTCCAAGGGGTAAGCTTGCAAGTTAGAGATGCATGAAATAGATTGTCTGAGAAGGAAAGGGGTGAATATACAAAGCGGGCCACAGAGATAAGAGGTCCACGGAAAGGGAAGAAGTATGTTGTTCCCTTCCATACACGATGTGCACTGAAACAATTTATTACCATATGCGAAAAAATTAAGACTAGGCCAGAATTAATCGAAAGATTGAAGGCCATAGGGTTTGATAAATTAGTATATGTTTGTTGCACATAAATAAACCGTGATTTGTGTGCAAAGTTCATGAGATCTTTTGACCCTGGGAGAAAGGTTGTGACAATGAGAGGGGAATCCCGGGTAATAGCACCTACCGATGTGGAAGAAATAATGGGTTTGCCTCATAGGGGCAAAAGATAGAGTTAAATGTTGAGGACAGTGATCGCATATTTGTTGATTTGTGTACAGTGTACAAGGGTTTAGCCTACCAAAATATTGGGGAGTGGTTGATGGGAGATAGCGATGACAACTTTGAGTTGTATTTTATTATATTTGCTTTAAGCACCTTGTTGACCCCTTTGTCAAGCATATACGTCACTGAGCGTGTCTTGAAGTGTTTGACATTGACGCAACATAGGATTAGTGCCTTTGATTGGTGCTCATTCATAGTGATAGAACTTTGTGAAGCCGTGGTGGGATATCAGTGGCAATTGCTCAAAGGGTCTAGGAAAGAAAGAAAGACAATAGGTGGATGCCTATACTTCCTCATGGTACGAGACTTATCCTCATTTATAGTGCTAATTGGCATTGTTAAACTGACCTTGTTTAATTTGATGATATAGATATTCTGTTTGCAAAATTTACCTTTAGGAAATGTGGTAGCCCGTGATCAGGAGCATGCCATTATTTTTTGGAATGATGATCGCGTGAAGAGGAGGATAGCTATTGAGAATGAGAGTATGATAGGGTTGTTGCATATTGATCAGCATGGAGGGGTGCAGGAAAATACACCCTTTAATCTGGAGATAATGCTAACACACCTGGTATTGCTTATCTATTAATAGGCACTATCGACAATTTTCCTTAACGGACATCTAATTACGGAATTTTGATTTCAGGAAATCCGACGAACTTATTTTTCAATCATGGGGATGGTTGGGGCAGAGTTGCTTGAACTTCAGCAACGGTTGGAGGCAAAGGAAAGAGAGGATGAACGATATGAGGATGAAGCAGGGGGCAGGACCTTCTGGACATGCACAAGCTGAAGCAGAATTAGATGATGACATAGGAGAATCAAATGATGATGTTGCCGAGGCTATGGATGAACAGCTTGCCCATGAACATCCAGCTGAGGAGGATGTGGATGAGGGAGGGAAGCTTCAGATAGTAGAGACACAGGAAAAGAATATAGACTATGACAGATTGAGAAGGTCTCAATGCACAAAAACTCCATCTTAGGTCATTAGCTCCCCATTCATTAATTAGAAGCTGAAGCAGATTGGAAAGCGTCAATTCAATGCGGAGGAGAGGTTATTTGAGCTTTGAACACAGAGGCTGAAGGAGGAGGAGGGTGACGAGTAAGTTAACGAAGCATGTCTTGTATGGATTATTGTTAATGTAATTTATCGGTAATTGTTGTGATTGTGCTGGATTAGGGTTTTTGTAGAGATGCATGACTATTATGTCACGCAGGCAGAGCTTTATTGCCTCCGACCTAAGGGGTAGCTGAACGATACGGTAAGGACATGCTTTCAGTTTATCCATTACATATTTGCCATACATATTATGGTGGTATATTTGCTATACATATTGTGTAATTGTGTGTCAATAGTGTAGGTAATGTCAATGGTTGCCAAGGCATTGGTGGTCAAGCAACTGGAGAAGGATGGAAGAGTCAGCCGGCATGTATTCACCCCCATTTCATGTTTAAGTTAGTTGACAATCCCTCTACATGTAGCTTGGAAGACAATGAAACACAAAACCTCCCTGAACATGTTGGATATAACATTGGGGATTGTGATTTTATTTTCGGTCCTACTGTTTTCCTCGACCATTGGTCGTGCTACGTCCTCCACACCCATACGATGCGTTTTATGCTTTAGATTCATTAGCAGATTAGGCCGTAGAGGACAATACAAAGAAGAAGAGTAAAAGATTAGGATGGACTGATCCAAAGCAACACATACCAAATAAAACGGTAAAGTGTAAATGATCTGTAGCTTTTGATTATTTTGCTTTGTTTTGACTGCTTCTTTTGGTTGGCTACTGGTTAGAGAGATTGTTTCTTCCAAATTTTACAAAAGATGAAGCTAGAATTGGTGCACCGTGCGGACAATATTGACAAGGAAGTGACTTAGCCTAAAGTTCATAAACAATACGATTTGTATGCTTACATTACACAGCATGTCTGATTTCATAATTCATAGAGTTGTAACATTAGTCTTCATTGACGACGCGGTGTTTGTAATGGTAGGGATTCTTGTGGGGTACACGTGCTTTCATGGATACAGCTGTGGGATGGCACTGAAGGGGACTATAGGTATACAATGCCTTATCATAGTGCGGTTGAGCTGCAACAACTTTAGAGTGGTGTATTATGGTGGCTTGTGAACAACCCCAGAAACAAACATCGTCAAAAAGTCATGGATTTACTTGAAAGGTTTTCAAGAAGGAAGAGGGTCATGTAGCGTGTGTTGAACACATTTTGTTGGGCTTGTCCGGCTGTAAATCACATTTTGTTGGCCTTTTTTGTAAACAATAACTTCGTACAATATGTAAAGTGTACATATGTTTTTATGAGTTCTAATTTAATTTGCAATGTCATATTTACTTGTGAACAATGACTTGGTACTGAGATATAATGAATACAGGTTCTGATTACATTGGTAGTGATTATATTGGTACAGGTTCTTATTAATTCAGGTTCTGAGATATAATTTAATTTGCAATATAATCAGAACATGTATAATGAATATAGGTTCTGATTATATTGGTACAGGTTCTGATTACATTGGTACATGTTCTGATTATTTTGTCAACTTCCATTTACTACCAGCGCAGCATCCATTTACTACCCCATAAGCAGCCATTTACTACCCCATCAGCATCTATTTACTACCCATCAGCAGCCATTTACTACCCCATCAGCACTAATTTACTACCCGCGCAGCATCCATTGACTACCCCAGTAGCTGAAATTTACTACCCCATCAGCATGGATTTACTACCCTAGTAGCATCAATTTACTACCCTATCAGCATGGGTTTACTACCCTAACAGCTGAAATTTACTACCCCATCAGCATGTATTTGCTACCCCAGCATCATCAATTTACTACCCCAGCAGCATGGATTTACTACCCCAGCAGCGTCCATTTACTACCCCAGTATCATCAATTTACTACCCCATTAGCTTGGATTTACTACCCCAGCAGCTGACATTTACTACCCCATCAGCATGCATTTACTACCCAGGCAGTAGCCATTTACTACTCCCGCAGCGTCTATTTACTACCCTATCAGCATGAATTTACTACCCAAGCAACTGACATTTACTACCCAAGCAGCACAGATTTACAACTCAGGCAGCACCCATTGACAACCCCACCAGCTGACATTGACAACCCCTACAGCTGACATTTACTACCCCAGTAGCTGATATTTACTACCCTACCAGCTGACATTTACTACCCAAGCAGCATAGATTTACAACTCAAGCAACACCCATTGACAACCCCACCAGTTAACATTTACAACCCCCTACAACTGACATTTAATACCCTCAGCTGATATTTACTACCCAAGCAGCACATGTTTACAACACACGCAGCACCCATTGACAACCCCACCAACTTCATTTATACATATATCCAACTTCATTTACCATTTATATATACATTAACACATTGGGCACAAAATATACATACTGTCAAAAATCCCAAAATACATTGTCAACAAAGTATAGACAATGCCAACAATAAATCAGGCACAAAATATACATAATGCCAACAAAATACATCGACCATAATATATACATAATGCCAAAAATATATCAGCCACAAAATATACATTTACATTATCTACTTCATGCAATCCATCAATTTAGGTTGGCATTTTTGCAAGTCTTCGCAGTGTGGCTTGTCTCATTGCATCTTCCATAATGATAAACTCGTTTGTTTTGATACTGAGATTCAATCCTGCTCTCCTTCGGCCTTCCAGGTGGTCTTTTTGTCAATGGTGCACGTAGTAAAGTCTGTGTCATCATCTGTGTCACGGTTAGTTCATTCGGATGTGGAGTGTCATGGCTAGCCACAAGCCTTATTAGTGACGCATAAATATTCTCTTGTGCAGCCACTTTATAACATTCATCCACATATGCATGCACAGAAGCATGAACACACTTTATTGCTGGACAGGCATGAGCGCAAGGTATCCCGCTCATTTACCATGCCTTGCACGTGCATTCGTGTGACACCAGATCTACATTCAAACCAATGAGTCAGTTGTTTGCAACTGTTTCTACAGAAACCTAACCATCTCCATAATATGTAGCTTCCATATTTTCAGCCCTTGCAACTTCTTCCATCAACTTCGACTCAATATTTGGCCCTATACCGTTTTTCCACTTTTTAATTGAATCTTTCATGGCCACCATCTTCTTTGCTAAATTTTCTCCATGCTCATGAATAAAAATATCAACGTTATACTTTCTCTCTTTCACAACCCAAGCGTTAAATGACTCAGCACTATTCGTTGTTATCTTATCCCATCATTTGTGAGGGAATTTGCATTGTGCCCATCGATCAACATTACCTTAGGTCTCAACCCAATTAGCTAATGGAGGAGAGAATGCTTTAAGTCTTCCTAAAGCAACATTGAATTCATCTTCATCTCTTGCATATGCAATTGCATCAAGTATCTTCAAAGCATTCTCTTTGCTATGCACACTGGTCCTGCCCTTGCCTTTATTGACCTTTAGACACTCGATACTAAAATTCTCCTTGACATGTCTATAGCAAAACGCATGTCTCTCACTTCCAAACACATCTCTAACAGAACTTATTATGGCAGGATTTCTATCTGACACAATAGTTATCTCCCTTGTGCTAATTATTTCCTTCAAAATGGTAAGAAACCAAGTACATTCATCATGTGCTATGGCATATGCAAGGGGAAATAAATGATCGTCCGCATCAAATGCATTAGCTGAAATCAATGTACCCTTGTAGGGACCACTTAGATGACATCCATCTATATACAATATGCCACGACACCCTTTTAAGAAGCCTTTGATTGAGCACCCATAACTAATGAACACCCTCTCAAATCTGTCACCACTTGAGAATTCGCATCTAGCAACAGAATCAGGATCCATCTCTACTAACCTCTCACATATCCAAGGAATGGTCATGTACGAATCTTCTTCGCGGCCAAGTATTTTCCTCAACGCTTTTGCTTTCCCCCTATATGCTTGAGAATAACTAAGACGTAAACCATAATCTCTATACATATCTCTCCTAATATCATTAAAGCTCTTGTCAATGTTATCCCTCAACGTGTCAACCATGACTGATGATGTCAAACTTGATATTTTTGCATGTGCAACAATAAGGTCATCTTGGGCACCTGTTGGTGCTTATCTTTAAGTGTTCGTATTGTCAGGAATTATGTATCTTGACATTCTCCCATGGAGTATGCACTTAAGTACCATGGACATCCTTTAACCACACACTTAACAATTATCTTTTGCTTATTGTTTTTCACATACTTGTATGAAAACTTATGGGCAATGCTATACTTGTATAATGATTCATGAAGAGCACCAGCATTGGCAAACACTTGACCCTCTCCAATTATAATGTCCTTCCACTTTGTGCATTTCATTTCAGGTCTGCTTGTAGACATCATTTGCATTACACAGTCCAAAGATGATGGATCTTCATTGAAAATCATGTCTGTATTTGCTTCCCATCCTTCAGACATGTCGTCCAACCTGCAACAAAATGACAACAACACTATGTTAGTTATTTTAACTTTCTCCAACCACCACACTAGTATATTTTTCCACCTCAAATCCAACTTACAATAACTCTTGTTGTGGATCCTCCATTACTTTCGATGTGGAATCATCTTCATTGTCTTCTACATGTATATGCCCACTATCTCCATTGAATTTAATTAAGTGTTCAACTCCTTCATCATCTACAAGGTCCACAAATGTGCTTCTATCCAATGTCAAAGTGAACTTCATCAAAAATTTATTGTTGTATTTTTCCACTATTGATGCTACAATTGTTTTTAACTCTTCATAACTTGTCCTTTCTTTAGATCTTACTATTCCCCCCACATATAGTATCTCATATGTTTCACTGCTCACAAATGTGCCTCCAATATGAATGAAGCATAGCATATTCTTTCCAGAGGTGCTCGCCATTACAATTGACTACCTTCAGAATAAACTTGTCATCGACAACCTTAGAAGGTAAATTAACAACTTTCGTTGCTGCTGTTGACAACCTAAGCAGCAGCAATCCTGTCAACTTCCTTGTCAACACTGCAACCTTTCTTTTTATCTACAATCCATCACCATTTCTCATAAGAAATAGAGCGTTAACAACATTAAAACAGAGGACATACCACCCCAAAACAAATCACACATGCTATACCCAATGTATATGAAAAAGATAAAAACAAAGTGTCATTTCAAACTCTAATACTAACAATCAAGTTGTGATGGATATGCAAGCATCTTGTTTTATTCACTAAGACTCTTTGCGCACTTCAAACAAGCCAATATAAAAAGGTCCAAAATTGAAACCCCTTATCAATGATGTTCATTCCAGTTCATATCCTCAGGGCACACATTATGAATTCCTCAAACTCAAAGCCTTACACCATCTTGTTCGAACTGTTTTGGCAACAGAAAATGTATAATGACTTCCACCTTGGCACAGTTACAGACTCGTGAGTAATGGATTCATGCCTTACTTTAAACCGAGATGGAACGGCAGCAAATTTTAAGGACATACTTCAGGTTTATTTCCTACTAGTTTGCTATTAACTGTGCCAAGTTTATGCTGTTTTGTTTACTCCGACATGGAACTTCAAAGAAACCTCAGACAAGACAATCTTGTTTTCATGTTTTATTCTGTTTTGCTTTAATATTGACATTACTCACGTTGAGGAGTATGGAGAAGCCAGCACTGATAGAACTCCTGTCTGTCGCACCGATGGACCAACGTTCAATAGATGGGACGACATGCACAAAGTTTCCACGAAGCAGCAGCACGAGCGTAATACACACAGTAAACAAGGAAGACAACCGTAATACAACTGGATAGGTCAAATGCATTCAATTTCCCTCTGCTTGCAAATGTATTACCATTAGGGGCATTCCTGACTTTTCACATAAACAATCTATGACAAAAAGGTCCCCTGGGACCTAAGAGCAAATATGAGATTGTTTGGGACCATTTTGTAAAAAAACCTCTTCCTTGGGACTTGAGGGTAATTCACCCCTAAATTTTCTTATAAGAAATGAACAAACATAGTACATGATTAAAGTATAATGAGTCAGGTAGCATGTGTGGAACTGGAGACATCATCATGAATTGCCTTGAAACTTCGTTATAATATTGCATCAAAAGTGATTATATATGTGTATATAATTAGGAGAAGCCAATTAAAATGTGTTATTATTTAAAGGCCACTTTATGGGTGTGGCAGGCAAATTCGCCCCCTCATTACTATTTAAAAAACGGCCAATTCAATGCCACAAACTCCACGACACGGGAAAACCCCCAACCCTCTAAACGTCATTCCTCACGTCACCTTCAATATTCCTGTGTTTCCTTCCCGGATCCGGACATGGTACAAGAGTTAGTTAACTTTATGGGTGTGTTTGGAAGAGAAATGAGTTTACAAATTTTTAGATGTTTTACCGATTTTAAGATGGTTTTGCAGATTTTGAGATGATTTTTATAGATTTCGAAATGGTTTTCACAAATTTTGATATCTTTTATTTCAACTTGCGCGTACCGTTTTGGGACCATATATGTGTTGTAACTTGTTGTTCCAGACTCCACATGATTACATGAATCATGGAATCTAATTGAGTTTAAATTGATGAGTCTAAGGTATAGCAGAGGCTTTATATAATAATCCAATCACATCAAGCTTCTTATTAATTCCTCTCTTTAATTAAATGTTAAGATTATATATAAATATAATTCAATGGTGGGGATGTGCGTAAATCATTTGAAAATAAAAAAAAGGAACTGGATTTGATGTAGCAGTGTCGTGGAATGAAATAAGTTCAATTGGAACTCACTGGTTCTAAATTAATTTTTTTCAGAAAAATATTATTCAACTTCTTCTCGAGTATCACACACTAAACTTCAAAGTCAAGATATTATTTCAACCCTTGCAACTTTCAATGCCTGCGCTAAATATTCAGGTGATCTGACTAGCGTGCATAAATATACGTATACATATATATATAGTTAAGTTTCGTACATGTTAAAAAAGCTTAAATTTTATTAATTTTACTTTAAAATTCAACAAATTTTCAAGTTTGTATTTATATTTTATATACATTGCACAAAATTGTGAGGGATAAAAGGAAAATATTATGGACTATACAATTGTTTAAGAAAAAGTTTCGAGGTTAATTGGGTTCACAAAATAATTGATCCCCATCATTTTATATTTGAACTTTTGTGAAACAGGTTTATCCTTTTTCTCATTGGACTTCTTTCTTATATTGTCATTTTTTTGGGAGACAGGCTTTAATTTATCAGACAAAGTGGACTTTCCAATCTGTGATTGGGTCTATAATCGTATTTACATCCGCCTAGTAAAATGGATAGGTGATTTCTCATTTTCATTTTTTTAATTTATTTTCAGAATCCCATTTTCACCTT
>JANTPZ010138491.1:0-23948 GCA_025593235.1 Vachellia pachyceras
CAGACAAAGAAGCTCTTGATTGGATGCCACAATTATTGGAATGAACTTCAGTCTACAGCTTGCTGGGTATGTTTGATCTGTGAGGAAGTTGCAGACACTCCCAATTCTCATCTTCAACCTCTCTGAAGAACTGATTTAACATTTCTTCACTAACCAGCCCCAGCTTTGGAGGATCCCACTAATCAAAACACCAACAAACAAATTAAAAACGAATTAAAAATTGTCGAGCTATATAATAATAATAATAATAATAATAATAATAATAATAATAATAAGATATTGAAAGCTAAACTCTTTATCTTTCTCTCTGCGTTTTCTTGATAGTTATACATATTTGAGGGGTTCCAAAATTTGTATTATTACCATTGCCTTGTTGTCCTTATCAAATAGCTTTGCTCTTGAACCCTGCAAGAAAATCCAAGCTCTTTTTTTAAAGGTCTATCCACATAAAGCTTGCCACATCCGTTTGGCAAAGCGGTGGAGAAGTACTTATGGGCTTATTCACATAAGCCGAGACAAATATGTGGAGGAGATTGTCTCGTTTTACAGAAAAACACTATTGAACGTGCTTTTGGGGTGTTTGACCGCTTTGCCAAACACCCCTAATTATGATATATTGATACTTTCAGTATGAGCAGTGAAGAGGACAGTTCAACAACATGTAAACTGTGCCACATTCATGTCATTTCTTGTCAAATGAACTAACTTGTAATAGTTCTGACCTCGTAGAAATCATTGTTGACAGTTCTTCTCAAGAAGTGGCAGCTAATAATGTAATCTCGATTAAGGCATTGTTCAATGCTTTGGACTCTGCCTTCTGTCACCTATATAATCACATTAATTGATTTCATTAATTTGTAATTTTTTAATGTAATTTCCTCTAATTACACGCACACAACACATACTGATCTAAGCCATATCTTTAGGCTTGTAGGACAAGCTGCACGCATGTAACTTATTGCATCTGCAATCCACTTTTCTGCTCCTTCAACTTCTCTTTCCTTTTCCTACCAAAATAATTATGACATTCAAACAATATACTACTATTGTCGAAGAATGAAAAATGAACATCGAATCCAACGATGCGTACCAAGGATTGAACAATTTCCTCGACAGTTCCTTTTGAGAAGCATTTGTTGATTGTGTCCATTCTGTTTAATTTGTCAAAAGAATTTTACAGTAATTACTGTCTTATGAAATACTAGATAGGAAAAGATTCAAGTACATGTACCACGCACATTGGATAATATGAGCTAATTAAAAATACTTTACGAATCAAAAGAAAAAGAATAACGACAAAATCACCTCTCCAAGGGGCTGTCTTCCTTAAGATCAGCTATTTCAGTAAATTTATCAATTAATACAGTAATTGTTGAAATATCAGAAGTTGTCACAGAGCGTAGGGCATTTTCCAGCAAATGTAGCTTCTGTTGCACGGAGGAAATTGATGAGAATTTTACTAATTAATACGTAATATATAATATCACAATGTTATATATATGTGTGTGTGTATACCTTGGAAGGGACAAAATGAGTGGCTAGGCCACATTTGAGCATTTCTGCTCCATTCAAACGTCTTCCTGTTAATCCTAGATACTCCCCTATAGATGCATGTCACGTAAATTAATTAGAGAATCAAAATAGGCATCACAAGAACGATAAATAACTGTGTTTTCAAAATCAAATCAGATAATAGAAGTGGCGGTCAAGACTTGATATTATAAATGGTGGATGAATAATTAATGTGCAATTAGAATTGAAAAAAATTATATAATGGAACGATCAGGCATGTTCGCTTGTATATATGGTTGTTATTAGGATATTTTCCTAATATGGAATTGTCAAAATTAAACGTTGATAGATTAGAATATTACCAAAATAGCCAGGAAGTCTTGAGAGAAAATACGAAGCACCCACATCTGGAAAAAGTCCTATAGATGCTTCTGGCATAGCAAACACCTAATAATTAAATGAATGGTACGTGATTACTGTAATGACCTCAGTGAATTACACTCAATATAAAGATGCGCCAGTGAGGTGATTTAAAATGACTTGTTTTTTGAATCAATAACTAAGTACTAATAATCCCCCGATATCATGTAAATTACATTATAAATGAAGACTTGTATTTAAGACCGCAAAGAATAATAATTAAAGAGTTAGATGAAGCATTAAAATTGTCTCAAAATTGAATCTTCTTTTATATTTGCCAATCACAAACATGACCATTAAATAGTTTTGACAATACATTGAAATGTGATAAAAAGATCCAAAATAACTCGTTAAATACGGCAAGAAAATATAATTAAAAATTATTTTTATTAAAGGCTAATACTTTCTTCTAAACCATATCCAACATATAAAATCCAATTAATGGATTATGAAAGAAGAAGAAAAGATTATACATACAGTTCTTTCAGTGACAATTCTAAAATTTGTGTTCATGGATAGACCAGCACCTCCTCCCATGACCACTCCATTAATAATAGACACCTTCACATCATTATTTGAACAATCATTAAATTTCTCTTTCATATAATTATAACGAATTTGGAAATTAAAACATGTAATGTAGGACCAGCGAGCTCACCACTGGCTTTTTGTAGGTTGCTATCAAATGATCTAATGTGAGTTGCTTCTTGTAAAAGCTTGCTGGATAAGTCCAATGTCCTATTTCCAATGGCCATTATAATATTAACATTTATTTTAATTGTCATGCAATATTAAAAAACATTTTGAGTTTAAACATCGTGTGTACCTGCAATTGAAGAAGTAACTACAGATGTCACATCACCACCAGCACAGAAAGCTTTTCCATTTGCCTGTATTAAAATAGAACAGATAGTCTGTTGGGAAAACGGACATAGATTTCAAGGTAAATATGTGAGAGAAATTTTATCTCGGTAAACGCAGGAATGGCTTTTGGGAAGGCAAACGGCCTCCCCAAACAAGCCGAAGAATATGCTTAATGTATATAATTATAACTTTTAATATTGACATGAGGCATATATCACTACGATATTAGAAATATAATTTAATTAATAAAAGTTTATATATGTTATGGAGTTATATATAGTTACATTCTATTCAAAATTTATTTAAATTTAAATATTGAAAGCTTAGAGTCGAAAAATCTTCGAGTGCTTATTTTACCTTTAAAATTATAAGTTTTACTAAAGGGTCGTTCTCATAAAATGTCAATCTCTCCTTCATCAGACTTATCTGCAAAAATAGAGAGAGAAGTCATAATTGATTATTAATATCCGAGTCAACTTAATTTAGCATTTAATAAATTATTTGCTATTCTCCAAGTTGCTTCCACCAACTGTTTTTTCTTCTATTATAAAAATTTGACAAATTCATATGGGAAGGTGGGAAACTTTTTTTGTTAGAGGGTAAATTCTAAAAGATTAAAGTCAATGGTCAATAGAAAATTCTTCTAAATTTCTTTTATCTTCATACCACGAAGTAAATCATAAAGGACGACTTTGACTTCTATATAATTATTAAGAAATTTGCTATTCAAGATCTTTTTAAACTTATAAATAGGAAATCGACAGCTAAAAAAAATAGAAAATAATGTACTGAGCGAAACTAGACGAGAGATAGATAGCTAACAGAAACAAACTAGATTAGTTGGCAAAAAAAGAGAAGAAAAGAAACAAACCAGACTAACCATTTCGTGATTGAGACTATTCAGCTTATGAGGTCTGTTTAGTATCACTTCCTTCACACAAGAATTTCCTGCAAAAAGTACCTACCCCACAGAAGTATCAATATAAAATATTAGTACTCTGCAATCAACATTCATAATATATATGACTTATTATTCAAACTTTAGGAAATATATGAGATCAACATCTTATTTAGCATACTCTGTGTTTATAAAAGGCAACCGAGGAGGAAAAATTTTTAAAAATGTTCTACGAAATAATACAAAAGATAAATAATATTTTTGCGAAAAAAATCTCTATTTACCAAACTGTATAAAAACAAATAACCCTACCAGAAAAATGTCATTTAGCGACGGAAAAATCCATCGTGAAATATCTATTTTTCATCAGAAAATTTTTATTTAGCGACGGAAAATATTAGCGACCCTCGTTTTAGCGACGAAAAATCCGTCGCTAAATGACATTTTTCTAGTAGTGTAAGATCATGATGTTTTCTGATAAATAAAATAACACAACACTGACATACTTTTTACTGATGTTTTCTTATATTTTTTAAAACCATAACAAAACGCCTCTTGTGCAGCAGTCTCTTTATATCGCAAAATAAACTGTGTTCCCAAGTTCTCTCCCTCTCTGGAGCTACCCCTCAAATCTACTAACGACCAATAGATGCTCCGTGCACACATACATGCAATTAAAGGTTAAAGTATACGTTTAGTTCTTTATATTTACGTCAGATTTCATTTTAATTCTTTAAGTTTAAAAAGTGGACTTTTAGTCCCTCAAACTTAACATCGTTAGTTTCTCTTAACAAAAATTACTGATCCATCGAATTTAATTGATGAATGTGCAATAAAACATTGATAAAGCATACTCACATTTTAATTTAAATTTAATAGTATAATAAATTTGATACTTTAAATTGTGTAAAATAAAAAAGATTTAAAATAAAAACAACTATATCCACTGATGAGTCAGCAATTTCTATTAAAAGAGGCTAACGGCGTTAATTTGAGAGACTAAAAGTGCCATTTTTAAAGTTAAAGGACTAAAGTGAAACTTGACACAAACATAAAGGACTAAAAGTATACTTTAGCCTACAATTAAAATAGGATATAAAAGACGTTGTTGGAGGCTCCACTATTTATAAGCTATAAACAATCCAATGAATTTCAGGTTTCACACAAATATGCGGGTTAAATTTAGAGTGAAAGGGTGCAGTATGGATGGATTCCATCATTTAAATTAAAATAGCATATATCACTAAAAAAAGTTTTCAGCGGTGACTTTTTATATTTATATATAATATAAAATAATGTTAACAATAGAAATAATATTTTATATTTAAGATATGTGTGTAATTAAAGCATATATTAAATAATATATGTTTGTGTGTGCTTGTGTTGTTTTGTATTATATATATATATAATTTTACAATAGTTACTGGCATGTTCTTTCTAGCCTAATCGTAAGGAGTATTGACACACAAAAAGCAGAAAGGTACACTTTTAGTCACCACTAAAAAGTCACAAACTTATTTTTATCAGCACCAATACTTTCAACTACAATAGTTATGGTAGTGAATTTTTGGCAGTGACTTGTCGCCTACAGAAAGTCTTTCTAGTCCCTAATATAAAAAATCAATTTTTTGCGGTGTATTATATGTATGGGTATGTAAAAGCAAGGGAAAATAGAAACGGGCAGATTAGAAGTTTATCAAGGGGAAAAAAAGCGAAAATCAAAAGGAAGAAATCGATACCTGGTTTGTTTCCCTCCCAAAGCTTAAAGCCAAAGCCATATTTCAGAGAATGAATGACTCACAAATTCTCATTGATATGGTTTGGATCGGATCTATATATATAATGTTGATTAAGGGATGCTAATGGTGCTTTAAGTTAACTTAAGAAGGAAGTTGAACGCGTCGCTGTGACGTGCATCACATGAAACGCCGTCTTCATCATAAACTGAACCAAATTACAAATTTAACATTGTGATTAAATTTAACATTTTAAATTACAAATTTAAAATGTGATTTGTGTTTAGAGTTTAATTCGTTTTTTTATTTGTTGACGACTAGCCGTTCGATGTTATTTAAAAACTGAACCAAATGCTTTCAGCGGACATTATTAGTTTGATCAAGAGGTTAATTAAAGACTTCGTAATCTCGATTATTGATTTCAACAATCAAGGTTTTGGATTATATGCACGACTTCTATAAACAATGAAGAAATAGTGCCAAATTATCCCACGTCTATATTTATTTTACTGATGACTGATGTTTGATTATTTTTCTATGTTATCTTGTTGAAAATAGAGAATATGTTTGAATAATACAAGCCAGTATACAGATAATTTTACAACATTAACTCTAAACTTTCTTGACACAAGGAGTAATTTAACATAATAAATTAAAGCTATCTGTCTATGATATGTGCGAATTAACGCCATCGGTCTTACATCTGTAAACGATCTTATCATAGCATTGCTTGAGGCCAATATTACACACACACACACACACACACACACACACTCTCAGAGCATCTTATGTATGAATGAATTAAACAAACTGTATGAGGAGGAGGAGGAGGAAGAAGAAGAAGAAGAAGAAACAATTTAAAGATCAAATTGCCACCTATGTCTACTAATGTCACCATTGTTTCGTCATTATCCTTTTTAAATTTAAAAGCGCAAGTTGCAATTTTTTTTTGTACAACCCAAGTTGCAATTTTGAACAACGTTAAGTGTTCCGTTTTATTAACAAATTCAATGAACCAGAAAAGATTCTTGGAACCAAACAATTCTTCTCCGACCGATCGTGTGAAGAGAACAAATGAGCAAGTTTCCTACAAGATAATGCCAAATTTCATCTTACGTAAGATGGTTGTATATAAATATGTATTGAAATTAGGGAGGCTTTCATCATACATATATAGTTTCATCTTTCATTACAACTGATTTGAGAGTCCCTTATTAGAAGCTATACATCAATATTTCATATCTGTAATCTCTTGTAGATATGGCAAACCTTCCACAGCTCGCTCTTGAGGCAACAAGGTAGACCCAAGCACACACGCTGTGAAATAGTCATGTGTCTCCACTATCGTTTATGCTTATCTATTTTCTTGAAGATATTTTCTCTCTTTTGTCATTTATTAATGTATTTCAACACCATTTTTTTGGCACATACCCAGTACAAAGTCTTTTTTTACGCAGTTCAGATCAAATTATTCAACAATACCGTTTTCTAATCCTTCTACAAAATAAATTCTTGAGAAAAAAATATACCTTAATCTGGATCAAATTGAGCTCATATATATATATATATATATATATATCTCTGCAGACTAGGAGGAAAGGTGGCATTGATCACCGGAGGGGCTAGGGGAATAGGAGCAAGCATGGCAAGGCTCTTCACTAGGCATGGCGCAAAGGTGATAGTCGCAGACATTCGAGACGAACAAGGGCAAGCATTATGTAATGATATTGGATCTAAGTATGCTTCATATATTCACTGTGATGTCACAAAAGAACCCGATGTTGAGGCTGCGGTTAAAACTGCCATTTCTAGGCATAAAAAGCTTGACATAATGATCAACAATGCTGTCTTAATAAATGAAGCTAAGCAAAGCATTGCAGACAATGAAGCGAGCGACTTTGAACGTGTTCTTAGTGTTAACCTAACGGGTCCTTTCTTGGGCACCAAGCATGCTGCTAAAGTGATGATTCCTGAAGGAAATGGAAGCATTATAAATGTGGGTAGTGTTGCTTCAAGCGTAGGAGGGGTTGCAACACATGCCTACACCAGTTCTAAGCATGGCTTGGTGGGTCTCACCAAGAACGTGGCTGCTGAACTTGGGAAATATGGGATCCGAGTGAACTGTATGTCTCCATATTTCGTGGCAAATATTGCTGCAAAAGATTTCTTCAAGTTAGATGATCATGGATGCTCAAGTGTCTATTCCAATCTCGAAGGGATTTATCTGCAAGAAGAGGATGTGGCTGAAGCTGCTCTATATTTGGCTAGTGATGAATCCAAGTACGTAAGTGGGCATAATCTAGCAATTGATGGGGGCTTTACCTGTATTAATCCAATCTTTGGCTTGTTTTCAAGATCGAGGTAGTGGTGTTTTTATTTGGGATCGTCTTGTTGTCATTGTGTGACTATTTGTTTCAAATTCCATCTGAACCGCTTCAAGCAGCTCAGATAGTTACAATAAGGCGAGGTATGGGTAGAACTGTAGAAGTTCAAAGTTCAAACCTTGCGATCTTGATGTAATAATAAAAATGTGTTTAATTTCCTTTCTTTTCTTTACATGAAAAGAAATATGACCCCAATAATTAATCAACGTTTGAACAGAAATAAATTTGTTATTTGAAGAGCTCCGGCAGCTGAATCTATTTAGCCACATGATAATTTGTGAAGGAATATGGTGACCGCGTCTAACGCTGCGGTTCTGTCAACCCAGCTATTTAAGCTTATGCATATCATAGATGCCCATCTCAAACATATCTATTTGGTATAATATAATGGCATACGTAACCAACACCAACTGGAGATTGAAGCAACATGATGAACTTTTCAAACCATTTTTAACATTTGATTCCTTAGAACCAAGTGAATATCTTAGAAACAATCAATGTGTCCCTAACCCTCCATGTGACGAGGAAAGTTGACGACATAACTTGACTGGGCAAAATCTTGCATCGATCCATATAAGATTCCTCTAAGATATACTGACAAAGTTGGTTTATACTCAAGTTTGTTATTTCTTGTTAACTGTGAAATATATTGTGCTTTTATTTTATACGTGATGAATTGTAATAATTTGTTATTTGGGGTCGTTTTCCCGCGACTTCATTTAGCCAACATGGGTAGTTTCTCTTCAAATTATCTTTCTTTTTTCTATTTTAGTGTTCTTCATATATCTTGATCCAGCTGAACGTCGTTTCTAGGCTAAAGCTATCAATTTAAATTATACTTATGTAATCTTAATACAGCCAGACAACAAATATATACTAAAATATTCTTGGGACAATAAAATTAGAATATTCAGTTTTCAGAGACAAAAAGCTTTTTATTTGGATGCCATAATTATTGGAATGAGCTTCAGTCTACAGCTTGCTGGGTATGTTTGATCTGTGAGGAAGTTGCAGATACTATCAATTTTCATCTTCAACCTCTCTGAAGTACTGATTTACCTTTTCTTCACTAACCAGCTCCCGCTTTGGAGGATCCCAATAATCAAAACACCAACACATTAATAAAAAGGATAGCAGAAAAGGTTTATGACCACAACAAATATCCATATTATTATTAATTACTAATATGTATATTAGCTAATGGAAGTTGTCTGTTGTCCGATAGAAATTATGAACAGTACGAGTTTTAACTAATTTAATAAAAAAACTTGAAATTTATTCAATTAGTTAATTAAAAGTGACTTAAATTAAAGATTGCGACTTTCTTCTAAAACATGTCCAATATATAAAATCAAAGAGAGAAGTAGAGAACAAGAAAAGATTGATACATACAGTTCTTTCGGTGACAACTCTAAAAGTTGTGTTCATGGATAGACCGGCACCTCCTCCCATGACCACTCCATTGATGAAAGACACCTTAATATTATTAATTCAACAGTTAAATTTCTCTTTCATATATATATATATATAGATATATGATTAGAGATTAGAAATTAAAATATATACCTTTCGACTAGAAAGCTCACCACTGGCTTTTTGTAAGTCGCTATCAAATGGTCTAATGTAAGTTGTTTCTTGTAAAAGCTTGCCGGATAAGTCCAGTGTCCTATGTCCAATCACCATTATCATATTAACACTAATTTTAACTTTCATTGTAATGTCAAAAAAAAAAAACGTGTTGGATTTAAACATTATGCGTACCTGCAGTTGAAGAAGTAACTACAGATATCACACCACCACCAGCACAGAAAGCTTTTCCATTTTCGTGTACTAAAATATAATTACAACATCAGTAAGATATTAAGAGTATAATTTAACTTAGAATATAGACATGTTACATCCGAAATTTATTTCAATTTAAATAATGAAGGATTAGGGTCAAGAAATCTTCAATTCCTCGTTTACCTTTAAAATTACGAGTCTCATGGAAGGGTCATTCTCGTACAAAGTCAATCTCGCCTTCATCTGACTTACCTGCAGAAATAGAGAGAGAGAAGTCATCGATTAATATACAAGTCAACGTCTTTTAGCATTTAATAATGAATGATTGATAATTTTCTGTTCTCCATGTTGCTTCCACCAACTTGCCATTTTATTGTAGGAAATTTGACATATTTATATGGAAAGTGGGGAGCCATTTAAATTTAAAAAAAATTATAGTCAATCTTGAATACAACTCCTCTAACTTTCTGTATATCTTCATGAGCACATTAAGGATTTGACTTCTAATTATTAAGCAATCTGCTATTCAAGATGTTTTTAAGTTTATACAGAAACCAATAATTAAGCAAACTTGGCGACTAACCATTTCGTGATTGAGACTATTCGGCTTATGATGCCTGTTTAGTATCACTTCCTTCACGCAAGAATTTCCTGCCGATGCTTGCTATCGAACTTGTGGCCTGCCGTTTAAAGGTCTGGCTTTAAACCACAAGAAGCCAAGGTAGCTTAGCTACCTTCGTCCCGAAGAAAAAAATATCAATATAAAATATAACGACTCTTAGCTTACGTTTGATTGAAGGAGAGGGGATGGAATGGAAGGAAAATCATCTACTCCCTTATTTGTTTTACAATTTTAGAGGGGAGAGGGTCAAAATTTACCTTCTCTTACCCTTCATCACCACATTTTTGCTTCCTCTAAATTGAGGTTTTTTTAGGAGAGCCAAATTTTAGGACAATTTCACCTCTATACATTTTCTGTTATATTCCATTAATCCTTAAAAAAGATTATTTTAATAAATAAATATATTGTAATAAAATAAAAATAAATGAGAATATATTGTAATAAATTTATATTATCATAAAAGTTATTAAAAATTATATAATTATAACTAAAATTAAAATATTAACTAAAAACATATTGTTATAAAAATGTATTATTATAAAAATAATTTACAAATGTCAATATATTATTATAAATAAAACATATTGTTAAATTTAAAATAAAAGATGATTATTGATAAAAAAATTCTTCCAATTCAAAGCTAAAGTATATTTTTAATCCTTTATGTTTTAATTGTTGACTCATCAAATTTAATTGATCACTGTGCAATAAAACGTTGACAAAGCATATTCACATTTTAATTTTAATTTAATAATATAATAAATTTGATATTTTAAATTGTGTAAAATAAAAAAAGATTTGAAATAATGGCATTAAGTTTGATGAGTCAATAATTTCTATTAAGAGAGACTAGCTACGTTAAGTTTGAGGGATTGAAAGTGCACTTTTTAAACTTAAAGGACTAAAGTGAAATTTGACGCTATCATAAAGAACTAAAAGTATACTTTAGTCATAATTTTATTTATAATATATAAAAGTATTATTACATTAATTAGTAAATTGAATATATCATTCCTTAAATTAATTAGAAATAAAAATTATATAATTTTGGTTAAGAATATATAATACATATTAATTAAAAAATATGAACTACCATATAAGAGAATAATGGTAAATTAATTATTACATCTCCTCCCTTCTTCTTTTGAACCAAACACAAAACTCATTATTCCCCTCGCCTCCAATATAATCAAATAAGGTGACACCAAACATTTCCATCATCTACCCTTCCCTTCTATTCATATCCTCTTATTCCCCAAAATCAAACCAAACATAGCCTTCCAGGCCTATACTCATAATATAACTAACTACATATTTATTTGCTTTGATTTTAAATATGTGATCCCAATCTTCTTTCTCAAACTATTCTTATAATTGAATTCTTATTTGATACATAAGCTATTTGATATAATACTCCAATAATGTGAATGATTCAGAAATGAGTGGCATTAAAAAAACTAGCACACATTTTTACGACCCACCGACCCACCCACCCATTTTTTTAAATTTGTATCAATCAACTAACTCTTATATTTAAAAAGAAAGGAAGTACATTTGTTTCCATCCGTTTTTCTCAGTCTCGAGGTGGCCAAGTCTCAAGTTAGTTTCTCTACTCGTATAATCAAACCAGGGAAAATACAAGCGGTCAACCAATACCTGGTTTGTTTGCCAAAGCCATATTTCAGAAAATAGGTGACTCACAAACTAACAAGAGTGAACGAGAGTGATTGTGATTACAACGAATGCTGGTTTGGGATCTGTACATGTACAATGTTAAGGAATGATGGTGCTTTACGTTAACTTGTTAAGGAATGTGTCCACGTCACATGCATGTGATTGTGATAATAATTAAAGTTAAAAGTTTTATTTAATCACAAATCGAGCATATGATTTGTGCCTAGAGTTCACGTTTTTTTACGATTAGCAGTTCAATAGTATTTAAAAATTGAACCAAATGCTTTCAGGGGTCATTATTGGGTTTAATTTTTATTTGTCCCATGTTCCCCCTAGTACTGTTTAAGAGGTTAATTAAACACTTTAAATCTCAATTATAGTTGCCAACAACCCAGGTTTTGGCTTATTTGCTTTCGTAAATTTTTAAAATGTTTTTTAGTGATAAAATAGCATAATCATTAGAAATATTGTATTTTATTAATTATTTTTCAATGTTATCTTATTGAGGGTGCTAGATGATGGGGTGTTTGGCAACACTTCTTATATTTACCTAGACTTACATAAAAGTACTTCTCCACCGCGTTCCCAAACATGTTCGAATAATCAACAGAACAATCCGTTTAGGGTATTTCAATAGGCAGTGAGGGAACACGTAGAGAGAGAATCGAATAATAAACACCTGCAAATTAACATGAATGCCGTTCCTCTCTCTAGATTTATTTACCCTCATTGGACCAACTAATTAGTAATTACAAGATTTAATACCAATATCTGGCTAAATTACAGCGTTGCTTGAGGCCATTAGTTTTTTAAGAAATTCAAATTGCTGCGTCATTATCCTTTTTCTTCAAGTTTTAAAAGCTCGGTTCCAATTTTTAACAACATTTCATATGTGCGGCTTCAGGACTGCACTAAAGTCAATAAAATTGGGGATTAGGTAATGGATTTCACATTTTCATTTAATTTTACTTAAATGAATTCAAATAACAAAATCAAAAAACAATTGTGTATTCATCAAATAGCAACAGTGTCACCTATGGGGATTTTGATCTAAGCAAATGGACTAATCTTTCATCATGTGACGAACTTTGAATCCAACCTTATTAAAATATATATATATATATATATATATATATACACACACCGACATTTAATCTAGCTAAGCCAAACTAAGTTCACATGGATAAGTAAGCTTGTCGAATTGATGAGTTTATGTAGTGTCGAACAATGATAAACTAAAACGCAGACTTGTAATGTAAAATCATAAGATTATACTTTAATTAATTAATCAATACACATGACATATACTTTTTTAGTAATAAAAAACATAAAATAAATTTTTTATAGGCCAAATGATGTGTGATACAATGAAATTTTTAAAAATATATTTGATGGTTAAATTATTTTATTAAAAACTAAAAATCACAGGTTAAAATATTTAAACAAAATGTTTTAAAATTTAAAAATAAAGTTTATACTGATAAGTGATAATTGATAAAATAAAAATAAAAATAAAAACTAAATGCGCTAATATCACCCAATTATATAAAAAATTAAAAGAATGCATTAAAATGAGGGGAGATTTATTGTAAGGTTCCATAGAAGGAAGTTATTTATGAAAAGGTCTCAAGAGTTGTCAATGGCAACTGCTCCACTTATCTATTGTGCTCCTCAACTTGTCATTGACAACCTCTTAAACATTTTCATAAATAACTTCCTTTTATGGGACCTTACAATAAATCTCCCTAAATGAATACAAACGTCAAAGTGCCGTATAACCCATGTACTGTATTGATTTTAAAGTAAAATAATCAATGAACCATAAGATTCCTCGAATCAAACAATTTATCTCTAACCGACCATGTGAAGAGAATACAGGTGAGTAAAATTCCTTGAAGATAATGCCAACTTTCATCTTAAGATGGCTGTGTATAAATATGTATACAGTTTCATCTTTCAATAGAGTCCCTTTGAAGCACAAACGTACGTATCTGTAATTTCTTGTAGATATGGCAAGTCTTCCACAGCTCGCTCTTGAGGCAACAACGTACACATACTCGCACAGATCTAATAGATGTGTCTCTACTATCTTTCTTGTTTATCTATTTTCTTATAGATATTTTCCCTCTTATTATTTATTAACTCATTTCAACAATTTTTGCACATGTCAAGTAAAATGTTCTGGAAGAATTATTGTATGGTTCCAAGTGAGCCTATCATAATATAAACTCTATTTTACTGCCTAATGGTGAGTTGGGCCTCATTATTTCCATGGCCCATTCCTTCCAACCCATCTTTACTCTTTTCCTAACATATGAATATCTTGTGTCATGACAGAGGCCGTTGTTGACGGATTTACTGCTAAAGTTATGATTCCAATTAAGTACGTGAGTGGCCATAATGATAACGTCGCAATGGACGACGGATTAACTGCTATTAATTTAATTTTTGGTTTTGTTTTCAAGATCGAAGTAGAAACTCGTTACTATAATGTTGTGATATATTATGCTTTTTATTTATATGTGATAAAGTCAATTCGGTTTAGTCTATAAAACTCCTAGGTTGTAATTATAATTTCCCTTATTGAACAATGATTTGTTAGTTGAGGAATTTGCCCAGGACTAGATTTAGCCTATATGGGTAGTTTCTCATGGATTTATTTATCTTTTTTATTCTGTTTTAGTGTTCTTCTCTCACACATACACATTCATCAAGTTGGACATTGTTTACAGGCCCAAGCTCTGAATTTGAATGACGCAGCCAGACCCAAAATATACTCAAATATATGCCTAAGAACCAAATATATCCCAAATTACTAACATGACTCAATTTATTTCATTACATTACAGTAATTCACTAATAGACTAATAATAGTGCGCGATAATGAAATATCGTTTTTTTCCCCTTAAAACAAAAGGCTCTTATTTTGGATGCCACAAGTATCGTAATGAGCTTCAAATATACAGCTTGCTGGGTATGTTTGATCTATTAGGAAATTGCAGACACTCCCAATTGTCATCTTCAACCTTCGCGAAGTATTGATTTACCATGTCTTCTGTAACCAGCTCCAGACATGGAGGATCCCACTAATAAAAAGCACACAAATAAAACACACTATTCGTGATGCCATATTGTAATTGAGAGAGAGAGATAGAGATGAGATGAGATGTCATGTACCATAGGCTTGTTGTCTTTGTCAAATAGCTTAGCTCTTGAACCCTGTTAAGTGCATGAGCACAAAGTCTTGATAAACGAAAAACAAGAAAATTAAAGCTATATATATATATCAGCAGGTTGTGACGGAAGAGGGCTTTTTGTAATGGTCAAGATAGAGATATGAGGGGAGAAGGATGTGAAAGGGTCTGAAGGACACAAGTTTTTTAAGCAGATAATGTTATGAGAAGAGGTGTGGAAAATATATGTGGTTCATATTTCTCTCTTATATCGTTCTCTCCTTCTGAGATTCTTTTCCCCCCCTTTCTTTCAGCAATTCTCCGTGAAACTCTGCTGATCTCATCATTTTTGGCTACCAATTCCATATTTGCTATATATGTACTGTGATGACGCTTGAATAATTATTGCAATTTTTCTTAATAAAAAAAAAATTGTTCCACGGGTTTAGTAAAATACTAATCCATGTTTAACAATCAGATTTGTTGCGGTGCCTGACCTCGTAGAGATCGTTGCTGACAGTTCTTCGCAAGAAATGGGAGGTGATATTGTAATCCCGAGAAAGGCATTGTTCAATGCTCTGAACTCTGCCTTCTCTCACCTATATAATCATATTAATGCATTTCAATAATTTGTAATACTGAATGTAGTTTCCTCTGATAATATATATCTGTGCGCCCGCGTGAATGCATATCTTGGCATATATACTTACTGCTCTAAGCCATATCTTTAGGCTAGTAGGACAAGCTGCTCGCATGTAACTTATTGCATCTGCAATCCACTTTTCTGCTCTTTCAACTTCCATTTCCTTCTCCTACCAAAATAATTATGACATTTCAACAATTTATTCTTGTCTGTGAAATCGCGATTTCGATTTGCTTTCTAAGAATGAAAAATGAACATCAAATTCAACTACGCGTACCAAGGATAGAACGATTTCCTCAACTGTTCCTTTTGAGAAGCATTTGTTGATTATGTCCAGTCTGTTCAAATTAACTTTAATCATTTTGTCTTGTATGAAATACTAGGAAAAGATTCCAGTACATGTCCCCCGCATATTGGATAGTATAGTAAATAACAAGAAATCATGAACTAAAAGAAACATAATAGCCCCAAAAATCACCTCTTTAAGGGGCTGTCTTCCTTAAGATAAGCTACTTCAGTAAATCTATCAATTAATGCAGCAATTGTTGGAATATCAGAAGTTGTCACAGAGCGTAAGGCATTTCCCAGCAAATTTGGCTTCTGTTGCACGGGGAAATAAGTGATGTGAGCTTTGCTACTTGATCAGTAATATATAATATCATAATGTTATATGTGTGTACCTTAGAAGGGACAAAATGAGTGGCTAGGCCACAATTAAGCATTTCTACTCCTTTTAAGCGTCTTCCTGTTAACCCTAGATACTCCCCTGTATATGCATATATATAAGAATGTCAAAACTTATATTGCGGATGTTATCGAAAAATTATGTTGCGGAACAATCACGTATGTTTGCCTGCATATAGTTATTACAGTATTTTTCTATATGACTTATCCAAATCAATAAATTTTGATAATGTAATGGTGGATTGAAAGATGGATTAGAGTTAATGTTACCAAGATAGCCAGGAAGCCTCGACAGAAAGTATGAAGCACCCACGTCCGGAAAGAGTCCTATAGTTGCTTCTGGCATGGCAAACACCTATTAACCACAATAGGTTGTGCTCAATATAAATATCAATGTTACCACTTAATTACTAATTACTCCCTCCAGTTTTTAACGTAAAAGCTAAATTACTAATTAATTTTTAAATACTGAAAATTTAGTTAAATTAACTTTCTATAAAAAATTGTGTATTGTTTTACCTATTGCATATCCTTTCATATATCATTTGTATTGAAACTATCATTTAACGAAAATCCACTTAATCTATATAATCAACAGTGATAGTTCGTGGAAAAAATATAAACTTGAAAGATAAGTAGATTGAGGTCTTGTATTTAAAACAAAAATAAAACATCTAATTAGTTTCTACATTTATAATTGGAAGCAGTATTAATTACTAATTAACATGTAATTTTGTTGCCTCAAATCTTATACATATACATAAAGTCACTCTAAATATTCACTGGAATCAGTGTAAGTTAGTTGAATCAATAAAATTGTCTTATATTTATCTCTCACAAACATTATCATTAAACACGAAAAAACAATGAAACATGACTTATATTAAGCACCGTGATTTTTCCTGAAACATGCACAATATATAAGATCAAAGGATGCTTGAGAGAAGAAAACATTACATACAGTTCTCTCAGTGACAACTCTAAACTTTGTATTCATGGATAGACCAGCACCTCCTCCCATCACCACTCCATCAATGAGAGACACCTCCATATTATTAATTAAACCATTAAATTTCTCTTTCATACATATAGGTATGTGTGTGTGTGATTAGAATTTAGAAATTAAAATGTACAATGAGGGACTAGCCAGCAAGCTCACCACTGGCTTTGTGTAGGTCGCTATCAAATGGTCTAATGTGAGTTGCTTCTTGTAAAAGCTTGCTGCATAACTCCAGTGTCCTATTTACAATCACCATTATAATAGTGAGACTACTTATTTTAACCTTCATGAAATATTAAAAAAAACATGTCGAATTTAGACTTTGTACCTACCTACAATTGAAGAAGCAATTGCTGATATCACATCACCACCAACACAGAAAGATTTTCCATTAGCCTGTATTAAAATAGAATAGGAATGCTTTTATATAATTACAACTTTTAATATAGACATGAGACAATATAATTTAATTAAGAAAAGTCTATATATGTTATGAAGTTATATCTATTTCTTTTGGGGCCAAAAATGAAGTTATATATTGAATAACGTTTGAGAGTGATAAACCCTACTTGGGAGGATTGAGAGTTATGCTTGTTTACCTTTAAAATTATCAGTTTTGCAGATGGATCGTTCTCATACAGCATCAATCTCTCCTTCATCTGACTTATCTGCAAACGTAGAGAGAGAAGTAATTGATTAATTAATAATATCAAAGTGAACGTCTTTTATTTAGCATTTTAATAAATGATTTGCGTTCTCCAAGTTGCTTCCGCCAACAGGTCTTTTTATGGAACGGTGGGAACCTTTTTTAGGGGGGAATTGTAACAAATTATAGTCAGTCTTGAATAGAAAATTCTTCTAAAATTTGTTATAATTCATGACAAGAATTAAAGCAATTATTTTTTAAATAATCTTCACTTAACTAAAGATTAGGTATCATCACATCGATGAGCTTGACTTCTAATTGTTATTCAATCTGCTGTTCAAGATTTTTTTTTTTTTTACAAGTTTATGTAGAAAATCGACAGTTCAAGAAACAAAATAGAAAATGAAGTGTTGAGAGAAAATAGATGGGAGATAGCCAACAGACGCAAACTTCACTAACCATTTCGAAGTTGAGACTGTTGCGCTTATGTGCCCTGTTTAGTGTCACTTCCTTCACACAAGAATTTTCTGCGAAAAGTACCTTCATAAAAAAAAATATAATCTAAAATATAAGGACTCTTAAAAGCCACACTCATAATATAACAATAGAATGTATGGGCTAACAGGAGAGTTTGTTGTGGCTTTAAATATAAGATGACTATCTTCTTTCTTAAACTATTCCTACTATCCCATTAGAATCTTGTATATGGTATAATGGAAATGATTAAAAGAATGATATTTTAGAAAAAATCAGCCCAATAAAAAAATCAAAGGAAGAAACTGATACACCTGCTGGTTTGTTTCGCTCGCAAAGGTTAAAGGCAAAGCCATGTTTCAGAAAATGAATGACTCAGAAATTCTCAATTAAGAGTGAATAAAAAACTGTAAAACTCTCCCATTTACAAAATATGGTCGGTTTCTATATATATAATGTTGAGGAATATTACTTTCTTTCTTTGCCAAAACTTGAAGTTAAGTATTGGTATGGAGATGCTCGCTTGACCGGAACCAGTGTGCTTAATTTCCGTGTGATTGTGATTAAAGCTGATCATTAAACCGATTGAACCAGTGTTTTGAGGGTTGGAGTTTCAAATTGATTAAGATAGTGTGCTTGTTTGGTAAAGATTATATACTCCCCAAAATCACGTTCAACAGTGTTTTTTCGCAAAACGAGATAATCTCCTTCACATATTTACCTTGACTTGTGTAAAAGAACTTCTCTACCGCATTCCTAACGGGCCTTAGTTCAAGAGTTGGAAGTTTAAACTGGGGTTAAACTCAATATCAAACTAATCGTATTCAAAATCATATTAAAATCGCACATAATTTAAAAAAAACAGTATTAATAAAGTATATATATGATGGACTGTTATTTAAAAAAAAACTCCAAATAATGTAATTTTAGGCTTAATAAGAAAATAAAAGAATCTGAAATCCAACTCAACGGACCAGTTCATCAATAATTCATAACTAAAATTCTGGACTGATGGGCTAATGGACTGGTTCACCATTTCATTTACATGACTGGCGAGTGGCCAACTCAAGTTGAGTTTTAATACCATATATTAAAGTTAATTTTCTTAAATACACATTTAACATGCGATTGGTGATTGGAGTTTAATATTTTTGTACGGTTATCACTGTTCGTTGCTATGTATTGATTTCAGTCATCTGGCCCACGCACGGTTTCTCTTCATCTCAATAATCAATTTCGGGAACCTAGGTTTTGGCTTACATGCTTTAATAATTTAAATTTTTGTCCCCACATGTGCACCCAGAAACACGTGATACATTGATATGAGAATCCAATAAATCAAAGATAATGTTATCAAATGAGAGAGTTTGAGGGTAGAAAAAGCGAATGGTAGAAGAAGAAATTGAGGGGTACTTTACTTTGGTGTGCACATGCTTAGCATATTATTCCTATTTATAGGGCTCAAGGTATTGATTACAAACCTAATGAGTTAAAAGGACATTATGCAACTAATGGTATAGTTGGTGCTATAGGAAACAAATACTTAAGACTCTTTAATTTGAAATGTTAAAGAACATAATGCTATAAGGTAGAATCCTACAAGTTATAAGAACATCCACATCATATTTTATAACACTTCCCGTTGAATGTTCTTAGATAAACATCATTCCTCATTAAAAAACTTACTAGGAAAAATCCATTAGGACAAAAACTAATGAAAGAAAAAAAAAAGAATGCACAATATTATCTCCCCTGATGATAACATTACTTTATGTCTTTGAACCTTAGCATTCCAATACCATATACCAACTTCTCAAATATTCTAGTTGGCAATGTATTTGTAAACAGATCTGCAAAATTATCGTATGAGCAAATCTGCTGAATATTTATATCACCAATCTTCATGAACTGCGACTTGCTTCATAAACTACGATTATTTCCGCATGATTTAATGAGGTGGCCGATAATCTAAAATATAATATAAGGACTCTTAAAAGCCACACTCATAATATAACAATATAATGTATGGGCTAACATGAGAGTTTGTGGTGGCTTTAAATATAAGATGCCTATCTTCTTTGTTAAACTATTCCTACCATTAGATTCTTGTATGATATAAGTTATGTTGATAATACTCCAATGGAAACGATTAAAAGAATATGATATTTTAGAAAAATCAGCCCCAATTTTCTTGATCTCTGTGAACAAGTTAATTAGCTCTAGTATTTAGAAACAAATAAAAAAATCAAAGGAAGAAAATGATGTACCTGGTTTATTTCTCTCGCATGGGTTAAAGGCAAAGCCATGTTTCAGAAAATGAATGACTCAGCAATTAATTAAGAGTGAATAAGAAAGTGCAGAACTCTCCCGCTTACAACATATGGTCGGTTTCTATATATATATATATATATATAAAATGTTGAGGATTATTATTGCCTTCGTGTTATTGTGATTGTGACTGGGATTGAAGCTTATCAATAAACCGATTGAAACAATATTTTGAGGATTGGAGGTTCAAAGTGATTGAGACAGAAATTTAAGGTTCAGTAGTGTAAAATGGGGTTATTTTCAATACCAAACTAATCATTATTAAAATCATATTAATATACAAAAGCATTAACTCATAAATATATGGAAAGTTTATGTATAAATCGCACATAATTTGACAGAACAGTATTAATAAAGTGTGTGTGTGTGTGTGTATGATGGACTGTTATTAAAAAAACTCCAAAAAAATATAATTTTAGGCTTAATAAGAAAACAAAAGAATCTGAAATCCAACTCAACGGACCATTTCATCATTAATTCATAACTAAAACTCTGGACTGATGGGCTAATGAACTGGTAACTGGTTCACCATTTCATTTACATGACTGGCGAGTGGCCAACTCAAGTTGAGTTTTAATACCATATATTAAAGTTAATTTTCTTAAATACATATTTAGCATGCGATTTGTGATTGGAGACTTGGAGTTTAATATTTTTGTACGGTTATCACTGTTCATTGCTATGTATTGATTTCGGTCATCTGGCCCACGCACGGTTTCTCTTCATCTCATCAATCGATTTCAGGAAACCTGTGTTTTGGCTTACATGCATGCTTTAATAATTTAAATTTTTGTCCCCACATGTGCACCCAGAAACACGTGATACAGTGATATGAAAATCCAATAAATCAAAGATAATGTTGTGGGTGCTTGGGAGTTCTATTGGGAGAAAAGAGTTTACGGATTTCAAGATGGTTTTTATGGATTTCGAGATGGTTTTTACAGATTTCAAGATGGTTTTATCTTGGTTTGTATACACCGTTGCGGGAACGAAGTTTCCAAACAAAGACATTATCAAACGAGAGAGTTTGAGGGTGGAAGAAGAGAATAGTAGAGGAATAAGTATAGACCTTATAGGCTTCGTTAGAGATTTTTGTCCGCATAGGTATTATGGTCTTTTTAACAATATTTAAATCCCTAGCAAGCCCTGTAGGTTTTATTAGAGATTTAATAAAAGTATAGATCTAAATTAGAATTTGTACATTTGGCTGGATTTAACATAAATTTTCCCTTTAAATTTTTTTCACCATATATGCATCCAAAAGCATGTGTTATATTGATATCAAAATCCAATAAATCAAAGATACGAGTTTGGCATGAATTATTGCCAAAAATTTCTGACAATTTACATGAAACATAATCAATGAATCAGAGAAGATTCTTGGATGCAGACCGTTTATCTCTAGATTGTTCGAAGATAACGCCCAAATTTCATCCTAATTAGTGCTTGTTTTGGAAGCCGTTGGGGCACGTTGCACACAAGTCGAGATAAAACTTATCTCACATAATTATTTCAATTTACGTAAAATCACTGTCTCAACCGATTCCCAAACACCCACTAAGATGGTTGTGTATAAATTCGTGTTAAAGTTAGGGAGGTTTTCTTCACAGTTAGTTTCATCTTTCAATACTGATTTCAGAGTCCCTCGGAAGCTACATTACATATCAATACCTCCTATTATTGTACGGTTATCACTGTTCATTGCTATGTATTGACTGGAACCGGTTTTCCCATCCGTTTTTTAGTATTATTATATATTTTAATATATTATTAATAATTAATATAATTATAATAATTAAAATATTTAAAATATATTTATATAATATTTTTAATATTTTAAATTTATTCTATTCTATTTATTTTTTATTTATGAATTATTGAATTTTTAAATATTTTTATAATGATTAAAAAAGTATAGTCTCTCTATTCTGCAAGCAGATATTAAAAAAAATACTTAAGATACAATCCTGTAGTGATTAATCATACAGCAATAGCATCTTCAAATACCTTTCACTTTCTCTGAAACTGTGAAATTTGCTCCCATGGGTAACCATATGGTCAAATGGAAATTAACATGCTGCCAATTTGTGTTGCAGGGTAAGCTCCAGTATGAGAGTCAGCAGTCACATCAACAAACATGTTTTTTATGGAATGTTATCCTTCTGTCTAGAAGCAGAAGATAAAAGATGATTCTGCTTACCTTGCTGATCCAAAAGATCTAAACCTAGCATCAAATTCTGATGTCCATATCCATAAAAAATAAATAAAATAGAATAAATTTAAAATATTAAATATATTATATAAATATATTTTAAATATATTAATTATTATAATTATATTAATTATTAGTAATATATTAAAATATATAATATTAATAAAAAATGGATGGGGATGGGACATATTAATAAAATAAAAAACTGATTCCGTATTGATTTCAGTCATCTGGCCCACGCACGGTTTCTCTTCATCTCAGTGATCGATTTCAGGAAACCTGTGTTTTGGCTACATGCATGCTTTAATAATTTAAATTTTTGTCCCCACATGTGAACTCCAGAAACACGTGATACAGTGATATGAAAATCCTATAAATCAAAGATAATGTTGTGCGTGTTTGGGAGTTCCACTAGGAGAAAAGAGTTTACGGATTTTAAAATAGTTTTTATGGATTTTGAGATGATTTTTACGGATTTGAAGATGGTTTTATCTTGATTTGTATACACCGTTGAGGGAACGAAGTTCCCAAACAAAGACATTATCAAACGAGAGAGTTTGAGGGTGGAAGAAGAGAATAGTAGAGGAAAAGTATAGACCTTATGGGCTTTGTTAGAGATTTTTGTCCACATAGGTATTATGGTCTTTTTAACAATATTTAAATCCCTAGCAAGCCCTGTAGGTTTTATTAGAGATTTAATAAAAGTATAGATCTAAATTAGAATTTGTACATTTGGCTGGATTTAACATAAATTTTCCCTTTAAATTTTTTTCACCATATATGCATCCAAAAGCATGTGTTATATTGATATCAAAATCCAATAAATCAAAGATACGAGTTTGGCATGAATTATTGCCAAAAATTTCTGACAATTTACATGAAACATAATCAATGAA
>JANTPZ010138494.1:0-17405 GCA_025593235.1 Vachellia pachyceras
TTGCCACATCTTCCGAATTAAGAAATCTTTTGTTAAACATCTAGGAAAATATTTATTCGGGACAATGATTTCACGCAAAGTTCTTCTTTCAAGGTGGAAAATCTCAACTTTCACCGTAAAGCTTAGAATGCTTACAAGACATTGGACATACGCTCATCAGGGTGTTTCATTTCAGAATTAATTTATATAGAAAGATATCTATAGCATATATAAATGGAAATGCCAGTTACAATTCCTTCATATATATGATTAACCTTATCAAATTGCAAACATCGAAAAATGACTAAGCAAAACCACTAAAACATTCAATGGCCACTCAAGCAATTAAAAGAAAAAGCGTCCATCAAATCCTTTCGCAATCTGTTTTCTTGAAATAAACCCTTTCATGAAGTTCATATAGATATAGACCCAAAGATGAACTCTTGCGATGAACTTGATCTCAAAACTAAGCAAGCCATGCCGTTTCCAATCAAGTGAAAGAGATTTAGTACATCCAATGTGATAGATCCACCACCATCGTTGAAATGAAAACGAACAGGGGTAATCTGGATTTCCTCAATCTTTTGTGGGAAATAGCAAATGTTGGAAAGTGTCGTGGGGCATCAGTAACAGATAGGTATGTTAGATCGAGGGTGCTTCTTCAAATTTTGCTTCTAACCATGCATGCGTGTGAGATAATATGGTGGGATGTGCTCCCAACATCCAAAAGCATATTTGCTTCCTGTACCGTTTTGGCATATGATTAAGAAAACATTAAAAGAGAATGGATGGAATAGATTGATGATGATCTAATGTGTAACAAGTTCTTATTCTCATCTTTTTGGCAGGAATATGCTGATATTTTGAAAAATAAATTGTACTTATATAGATTGTTGCTAGAGATAGAAGTATATGGATGAAACAAAATATCTCATATTAAAAAAAACAAATGCACCTCTGTTGATAAAATGCTTTCAATATATTTTTCATGAATTAAGAAAAATCTTAAACCTCATTGACTTTAAACAACTATTTAGTTTTATCTCTATTTAATATACATTATAACAGTAAAGTTAACGCATTACAAATAAAGGGTAAAATTTTACTTTTACATAAAAATTTAATGGGGTTACTTATAAATAAGACCAAATAGCACGTTTCCCTTTTTTATATAAATAAGATTAGGGGAGTAATCAACTCTACATTAGAAAATGATGATCAAGGTTAATGCAAAAATGTTTAGTGCTGGTTTTAATAATTTAACCCGTCTATCAAAATGATATACACATTAGCATTCATATTAATATAGTATTTGTACAAGCTAAAAAATGAAAATATTTGAGTTTCAACGATTTTATACTAATTAAATCCGTTCCTTAATGTTCAACGATAATTTAAATCAATCAAAAATAAATATTTTGGTGCATATATAATTAACTTATTTATTTCTAAATTGACCACAATATAATAAGCTTAATTAATGCCATTTGAGTGGCCATCCAGTAGAAACAACATAAATGTCGAGAAATAACATCATGTTAACCAAACACTAATTTACCTCTTTGACCAAAGTTGGCTAGACAGTGTGCAAATTTGCCTTGGATGTCATAAAAGATTCGGCTAATTAATGATACCCCAATTCTTCCAACTGCAACAGTACAAGAAGACCAAGGATGACCACATCCACACACACACACATGAATATATCAAATACTTTAATTTATTCCCACCATTTGTAGCCTTAAGTGTTAACTTATCACGATAGGTATTTCCTTTTGTAGATGAACCATCAGCATATGTCATAGAATACATGCAAAAACAATCTGGATTACAAAAGGCTATATCTGCTAAGGATGCTACACTACAAGTGTGGCTAAAACAATTGGGTTTATCGTTAAAAAAGGAACTAGTTGGATCAAACAATTATTGGTTTTGTGGGTAATACTTGTTGCATGGTGTGCATTGTGACCAAGTTACGTATTAAATCGTATTTTGGGATGCCAATTGCAAAGCTCACGATGCAATTCCCACGTGAATAACACAGTTCGTACTCCGTATCATTGTTCTTAGTTTAATTCCTGGGCATGTTGGCTTCCTGGATTGTCCCCGTACTTTCATTGAAATGATTTTTGTCTAAGAGTACAAAGGTTTAAGTGTGGAGAGTGATAGAACCTAATATTTACAGGATTTTCTTGAGTATTTTGTGGTGTTTTGTATCACCTTTACGCTCATTTTGCATGCATTCGTACCCTTCTTGATTATATTAGTTTATGCATTGTACTTTGCTGATTTAAGGGTTAAAATGAGTCATTTATATCATCCAAACTATAAATGCTTTGATATTTATTATGCTTAATTTTTATAAAACTCTTTGCCTTATTCATAGCCATTTGGAGGAGACTTAAAGACACAAGATTAAGTATTTAAGAAGCCACAAATTCATCAAGGGCAAAAAAGTCCCAGGAGTCCTCTGCCACTATGAGGTCACAACCTCACTGTCTCAGGTCATAACTTGTATGTATTCCAAGACTTGTGCGTTTGTTCGAGGTCGCAACTTTAAAGTTCTCAAGTTGTGACCTCAATTTCCTATGTCATGATTGACAACTCCTAATTTTTAATATAATTTGAGATATATTTTAATGCATTTGGGGAGTTACGTTATTAATGCAAAATTAAAAGGTTCAGGTGAGATTTTGATACAATTTGGATTTATCACATGATTTAGGAATTTTATTTTAATTATAATAATTGTTGAAACATTTACAAAATAAAAAATGGAAAAGAAAAGAATTTTTGTTTATTCTTTTAATGTTTTGTATTCCTTGCATATTTCTTTGCATTCAACAGGAGACGACGTCGTGTCTGGGAGTTGAAGCAGCTGGCCATTGGAGTAAACAGAAACGATGTCGTGGAGACAGTATTAGATTTTTCATTTTGAAATATACTTATACTTTTAGTATAATATTTGGTAAAAAAGTTAATGATTTGAATATGATAAGATTTAGCTATGGTCTACTTTTCTGGTTCATACTACTTTTCTGTTCATATATTGGTAATCTAAATCTTGCACAAAAGCCCTTGTGCCCAGGTCTTTATGCCTGTATTCCCTCAAATTAAGGCATGAATTAGTAGTTTTGAAGGCAATTTTCATGTTGATAACTAAACTATCTATGTATCTATGATGAAGAAACAACACATTTAATGATATATAAGTCTGTTTGGAGATATCGTATTTTGAAATAATAAGGATATATTTTCAAATTCCTTGTTACTATGGATTTTGAGTGATTAAGCTCTTGGCTTGAATCAGTTTGCAAGAAAATTAAGCTTATTTTCTTATTTTGAGAAAGATAAGGCTAGAACTGACATATCTTTCATTTTCCATCTCATTGTATGGTGAGAAACCATTTTCCTTTAATTTCTTATTTCAAGAATATATTAATAGAAGCCATACAACTATAATTTTCTATTTTGAGAATATGCGGGTAGAAGTCACATAATTTTAATTTCTTATTTTGAGTATATATGGCTAAAAGCCATATAACTTTAATTTTCTATTTTAAGAATATATGGCCGTATTATTATATGGCAAAAAGCCATATGCCCTCAATTTCTTACTTTTAGATTATAGACAAATGCCATATGATATCTTTACCTAACTTTGGCTAGAAGCCATATAACTTTTTTATTTCGTACTCTAAAATTATATTATTGGAAGTCATATAACTTTTATTTCCTATTTTGAAATTGGAATTATGAGATCAGAAATCATATTAATTTGATATCCTACTTTGAGATTATGTGTCATGATGATATAACTTTTATTTTTCTAAAATTATTGAATGGCTGGAAGCCATAATTTTTATTGAGATTAGAAACCAGAAGTCACACACACACACACACACATTCTAACTTATTAAATATCTAGAAGCCATATACAGTTTTAATGTTGAAGAAGATTACTCCATGGTTTGTTTTCCACTACCCCACTACTACTATCACTACCATCCCACTACTACTATCACTATGGCCGCCGCCGCCGCCACCACTATAACCACCCACTACCACTTCTACTACTAGTATTCATGTAATAAGCCTATATATTTGTATATTGACTATTTGTTATAGTTTAGAAAAATGTTAATCTGTTTTTGCATGTTATTTAAAATATTTTATTACTTAACCTGTATCCAGAATTGTTAGAAGCCACATTTTATTTTTGTAACGAGTTTTTTCTAAAAGTCTATTTTTATGATTTTAAATAAAAGGCTTGGATAAGATAATTTATGGAATTTCGATGACTTAATTATAAATATTAAAGCCTGAAGGTTTATAATTCAAATATGAAAGATACAAAAGAGCTTTGTACTCGTATTTAAACATTAATTATAAGAGTAAAATTGATAGATAAATATTAGAGTAACTCTTCAAGTGATTTGTCGTAAGTCCATTTTTCAACTAATTCTCATATAAGTAAAGAATTACAGTTAAGTCATTAAATATTTCTTAATTCAATTAATAGCTTTTCAACTTTACCCTTATTAAAATTTTCTATTTCTCTCTTTCTCTCTTCTTTTATAAATCATTATATCATCCCCCTCTCTTCCTCTTTTTTTTTTCAAATGAGAATTAAAAAATGATAAAAATGAAAAAAATCGTTAATAACCTTCTAAGTAAAATTATTTTAGTACAAAAAATTTCTTCTACAATACACTTTATAATAGGACTAGAATCAAGAATCATTCTAAAAGATTATTCGTACAGTGTACACACAGTCAATTAACATACTCCTTTGGTCCTTTTTTATAAGTATTTGTAACTTGTTCACAGGTATATCAATAAAAACAGTCAAAAACATTTAACTTATCATAGAATTTAAATAATTTTTAGTACCACCCTTATTAGCTATAATAAACTCCAACATCACATTAATTTCTATTCTCTCACTACCCTTATTAAATATGTGCATATATAAAAAATATTTAATGCTCATTAAAATTGTCAAAACGTCTTATAAAAGTAATAAAAAGTACCTTCTAAAAATATCTCATAAAATAAAGGAGTAAAAATCAAATCCAACTTATTCAGTTAATTATTATATCATTAATTTTTCAAGATAGAATTCATTACTCATTTGTTGTCCTATAACAAAATGTTAAAATCCTCGGATCATACAAGCTAATAAATTTCCAAACTATCTATGATAATATTTGCCGCCAACCTAACTAAATGGATACTGGCCCACTCTAGTTCTTCATTCAATGGTTATTTAATTTTTATATGGTTGAATTTTTACAGCCAACTTGTCCACAACACTGAATCTCGGAATTGCTAGAATGCTCATCAAAAGTGATTAGCTTCTATAACCCATTAAATCTGAACCATTCAGATCTGATTTGGATGGGTCAAATATGATTTTTTTTATTTTTTTTATGAAAACACTTATTTTAATAGGTATAAAATTTGATTAAGTATTATATTTTAAAACAATTATTTTTTTATAAAAAATTGTTAGTTTAAAAAAAATAAGCCTAGACCATCCAAAATTAAATGTAAATGGTTGAAATCTAATGAGTTGGAAAGCTTGTCAATGCACTATAGCGGTCCCTTGAGCCCTATATATACATACCCATACTCGTAGCCCTTCATAATAACTTAAAACACAAAAATGATGGGACTCATCAAAAGCCTCCTTGTGTTCCCTCTCCTTCTGGCTCTCGCCTTCAACCTCACCCAAGCAGCCAGATTCGTTGTCACAAACAAATGCCCCTACACAGTGTGGGCAGCTGCAGTGCCAGTCGCTGGTGGTCGCCGGCTAAACACCGGTGAGACGTGGACCATCGACGTGGCTGCAGGCACCAAAGAGGCTCGCATATGGGCTCGAACTAAATGTAACTTTGACGCTTCAGGACGTGGACGCTGCCAAACAGGTGACTGCGGAGGCTTGCTTCAATGCAAAGCCTATGGGACACCCCCAAATACCCTTGCAGAATTTGCCCTTAACCAATACATGAACAAGGACTTTTTCGACATTTCACTCGTCGATGGCTTCAACGTTCCCATGGACTTCAGCCCAACCTCTAATGGGTGCACACGTGGCATTCGTTGCACCGCCGGTATCAACGGACAGTGCCCTGACCAGTTAAAAGCTCCAGGGGGCTGTAACAACCCTTGCACAGTATTCAAGACAGATCAGTATTGTTGCAATTCTGGGAGCTGTGGGCCAACCCAATATTCTAGATTCTTCAAGAGTAGGTGTCCTGATGCTTACAGTTATCCGAAGGATGATGCCACAAGCACTTTCACTTGCCCAGGAGGAACCAACTATAGGGTTGTCTTTTGCCCTTGATCCAATATTGAGCTAGTCCCACCTTGTTTTCTTATTACTGCTTTGAAAAGAGGGACTGGCTCTTTAATAACTGAGGTGATAATAAATTATAAAGTTGAGGGTCGACAGATGCCCTCTCTCTTTTTTAGTAGAAATTTCTTATATATCCGTTTTTTTTTTTGGAGAAAAAGCAAAATGATATAATTAAAGGATAAAAACCTTACAAGTCATAATAGTTAAAACTAAAAGAAATAAATTACATAACCTATATATGACAGATAAAGGCCTCACAGAAGGTAGTTGATCTAACCTTCCTGTTCCTTGTGATAATTTTTCATTGATTTGTTTATGGGCAAACCTGAAGCTTGGAGGAGGCCAGAGGTATTTGAGATCCAAGGTAGTTATCATCATTGAAGGACCAGTCACAACAGAGATGAATCCCAAAATTTCCTTTATGACATTAGATGGAGATCAGATTTTTCCCTCATGCAAAGCCAAATTTCGATTTAGGCACAAGAAGTTTATCAACACAACGATCCCTTCCAGTAAGCTTGTGAGTCCATCAGCAAATGATTCAAGGATTGTGTCTTTTACTTATTGTAGAGTTTGTGACAAACCCTGGTGTGAAGTTTTAATTGAAAAACGTACAAGACTTGTTCAAGCTTGAGCATATGGATAGGTGAACAATACTTGTTCAAGCGTTTCCTCTTGGGAAAAGACAAACAAACATAGCCCATTAATATTTAAATGATGGGTTTTAAGAATGTTAACAGAAGGAAGAGCTTTGTGGATTAATTTTCAGATGAATAACAGGTATTTATATGGGAGTTGAATTGACCATAGAATTTTCCAGAAGGGGCCAATGGTTACAGCTAGGCCTGACCAATAATGGACCATTGAATTCCTTATTTAGAAAAAAAAATTCAAGCCTTCTTTAAGACTGAATTTTCCTGAATAATGGCCTGACCAATAATTTTTATCCAGCCCATTGGTTATAGAAAATAATTTATCTTGCTACATGTGAAGGGTGCAGATCAAAGAGCAGACCATAGAAGTGTTCCAACTAGTAGGATTCCATGATATCATGTTATGCATTAATTAATAGGTCAGCTACATTTGAAATATTCAGATTGTTATCTGATCTAGATTGCAAATGTCGCCATAAGTGATGGTTTAAGAGAAATCGCAAATCCATTTCCAACATGCCATTTTAGCTTAGATATGATTATATTCCGACCCTAAAATACCCTTCAATAGCCGGAAAGAATTGTAAGGCTTTTTGAGAACTGACTCTTTACTTGCTTTAATAGCAGGGTCTGATTAACTAGCTTTGCTGGTCGAATTCCGAGACTACCTTTTAGCATCTAATGTTCACGTAATGTCTTGTGTGAAAATTCCATAATATATTTGTGATCAAATTGATGCTCAATGCTTGAATTTTTGGGGTTCAAATGAGAATAAAAGAAAGATTCATTTGATAAGGAAAGAGAATCTTTTTCTCTTGCATATCTTGTCTCTCAAAATTTAAGCCGTCTAAAACTTCAAAACATGGCGCTATTATGCAGGAGAGCCGAATGGGTTTGGGAACACTTAAAATAAGTACTTTTATATTAAGATAAAAAAGTTGGGAAATTTAATCTGAGGTCTCGAATAAGGAACTTATTTAATGAGTGGTACAATTAATCAAAATATTTATCAAGAGATCACATTGACAACATGAGGTCCTATACATTGACAACAGCATGCGATATGTTGACAACACCTCATGTTGTCAATGGGACCTCTTAATAAATATTTTGATCAATAGCATCATTCCTTAAATAAGTTCCTTATTTGAGATCTCAGAATAAATTTCCCAAAAAAGTTTATCTCATGTATACAACAATATAAAATCACTTAAAATAAGATGATATAAACAAACAAGCCAAAAATGAAATGATGTGCACACTGCATAAGATAGGTAGGAGAATACTGAAATGGAGTTTGTATTTATGTGATAAAAAGTGATTCCAAGATTTTCTTCTATATACTTTTTTCAAAATGAAGTTATTTCTTAAAAGAATAAGATAAAATATATATGACCATTCCCAATAACTTGAGGTCATTTGTATTTAACTTCCCTACATTTTGAAACTGTAAGATCAACGCTGCGATATTTTGTATTTTGACCACTAATATATCATATTAGTAAGGATGACTTCGTAGATGATGTGGAATTTTTTATACTTGATTAAATACTGTAGGCTAATTTTTTTTATCGTCTCTCTATGTATTATAGACATTAAAAAAACGCTTGGCTTTAGTGTATTTGTTCATGACGATGGAATTAAATTTCTAAACCATTTTTCGAAACCTTGGGTTGGAGAAGATAAGCAATGTATTGATTTTCTTCTTCAGCAACGGGCTTGATGTGGTAGATTGTCCATTGTAACGATCAAGACTAGTAAGCCCATCAATCCACACAGTTGTCATGTACTAGTAGAAGATTCAGCAGTTACCGAAACACCTTCATGGGATATGGTATAATGACTTTGATTTTCATATATATTTAAGATATTTAGCATTAGTAGGGAATATTTGACTTTAATGTTGATTGATTGTCATAATTTATTAATTATCATCTACATTTAATTTTAGGCTTCTAGAATATTACATCATCAATTCCCATTTATTGCAATTGCATTCTAAAATATTGTATTATTAATTTTCAGAATTAGGTTGAAATTAGTAAATAACATATCAACCCATTTGATTTGTGTCCATTAACATTTGAATATTGATTGGCCCTTTTTGGAACCACATTTGGAAAAGTCAAACATGCAGTCAATAATGCTTTTTATTAAAACGGGATAATCTCCTTCATATATTTATCTCATAAATAGTGTAAAACATTTCTCCACCACATTCTCAAATTCACCAATTGAGTATTGGGTTTCATCACCCTGTGATTTCTCTTCTTCCTCTGTTCATTTGATTTTCTCACTGATCTTCCCACTCTACTCTCTCTTCCTCTTCTTTGTTCTCCCCAACTGCAGCACACCTGCTTCTTCAGACAGAACATCAGGCTGAGGACTTAATCGCATACATAGGAATAAATGGATTCTTTGCTCTGTTTTTTTTTTCCAATGACATGGTAATTTTATGAATTCTTTGCTCTGTTTTTTTTTTTCAGTGACACTTGCTTCTATATTAAACTAGTATACATGCTGTAATACAATGTTCTCTCAATATATCCTGCGTGATTCTCAATAAATTGCAATTATTTACATATTGGCTTGCTATTTATTATTTTTATATTAATATATAAAACTAATGATGGTTAACTCAAAAACATACCAAATAGACCAGATATTTCTTATTTTAATAATACTCAGTTATTATGATTTTGCACTGATATTAATATATTCATTTAAATGTTTTTAATAAATCAAGCCAGTTACGCGAGGAGGTTGTCACATGTATTGGGAAGTCACGTTTTTGTTCTGCATCAGTCAGTCCAAACGTGACCAATCTAACTTTTGAGTGGCTTTACTAAACACATTCATGTAGAGTTATGAGAGCATATCACCATATGTTTGGATAATATCATACAAATAATAACTATCTAAATCATGCAAAACAAACTATTGATTTAAAATTAGTTAAAAGTAATAAATGTGTAGGAAATGTAAATTTTCTTCAAATATGCTCGTATCTATGAAGATGATGAGTGTGGAGAAAATGAATGGGAAAAGAGATGAGAGATAATAAGAAAATATATATAAAGACATATAACTAGACGGGGTAAATTGAAAAAATATATTAAATTTTTAAATAAAACCAAATTGTTACTTATATATTGAACCACAAATAAGATAATGTTGCTTATAAAAGATTAATAGTATATTATTGAGACTTAAATTGAGCTTGCATGATATATACTGGTACTCCGAATTCTTTAAAAACAAAATGGCTACCGATAACAGAGATATAAAATTAAAGAGTACAATAAAAACCCATAGAACAAGGAAATCTTTTAAATACAAGTTAAAATGTTTATTTATGCAAATAGTGTGACCAACAGACGAATTTATATCTAGAATCTTGGATAGCGAATAGGGGAATTGAGGTTAAAATGACCAAATGAGTGTTAAATTTTGGAGAAAGGATTTCATACTCGTACATTATACTGCAGATTTCAAATTTCGCAACAAGTTTCAAGAAATTTTCAAGAATGTGCCTTGATGGTTCTTGAAGCTCGATTCCATAATTACCTTCAAGGACTTCCAATAAAAGTTTCAACTTTTATATTGAAATAAACAGGTCAAATCTAAATTGGAGCTTGTCCCCCAAACGAAACTAGACTTTTCGGGACCTTCCTAATTTCCTTATTATTTAATTGTTTACCAAAAGGCGTGCATTACACCAAGGGTTCTTAGACGTGGTCAGTAACTAGCCCCACTTTTTTCCAAAAAGAAGAAAAAATGAAAAATAAATAAAAAAGTACAGCATAGGATATTTGAACTCAAAGGGAACTCAACCTAATTTTCCATATGCATTGTACAGTGACTCACTTGTATTGATATTGCACACTATTATGTATTGCCATCCATAGCTATTGTATTTCAAATAAAAACAAAGAGAGCTAAAGGGAGTATTCAGAAGTTTGTTCCATCTATTGTGTTCTATAATGCTTGATCTCTTCCTCATATGCGTGCTGGTTTTAAAAGGCGAACATACACCGTACAACAGAGGAAATAATGAAGAAAAAATAGAACGAGAGAATAAATTGCAGATGTAATGTTCTGCTTTGATTTTTATTAATCTGATGCATCAATACCAATTAAATACCACAGAATATATAGACTTCTAAGGCTGTAACTGAATCAGAAAATAACGGAAATAAATATCTCATTTATTTGCTATAAATCTGGAAATAACTAACTAAAATATCATCTCCTAATATTTTGCTGATCACTTTGCTACTTCCTGATTTTGAGCTAAACTTTGTTACACTAGATTTTGAATCAGTCTTCCAACACTCCCCCTTGATTCAAAATCACACACTCCAAGTAAGGCTCTCAGGTACGCATGTCCTTTGCCTGATAGTGCTTTGGTGAACATGTCTGAAACTTGACTTTCAGTGCTACAAAACTTCAAGATGATTTCACCTTTAGCAACTAACTCTCGGATGAAATGATACCTCAATTCTACGTACTTTATTCTTCCACGTAGTACTGGGTTTTGGGCCATGAGTATGGTTGATTTATTATCACAATATAGCTTAGTTCCCTACTGTTGCTTCTCCTATGCTTCTTCTAACACCCTTATGAGCCAAATACATTGACAAGCTGCTACAATATATTACTTATGCTGTTGATATAGCTACAATATCTTACTTCTTAGACATCCAAGTAATAGTTCCTGGCCTTGGGCCAAAAACATTTCCGTAGGTGGTTTTCCTATCATCCAATGAACTTGTCCAATCATTATCAGTGAATCCAATCAACTTGAAGTGAGTTGAAGGAGTGTACCAGATTCCATGACTCAATGTTCAAGCAATGTACCTTAGAAATACTTTAGTTGAACCATAATGCTTTACTGAAGGATTGCTCATGTACCTTGACACAACACCTACTAAAAATGAAATATCCGGCCTTGTGTGTGTTAAGTAGATTAGTCCACCAACGAGATATCTATACTAATATGGTTTCATTCTTTGAGTTCCATCATCATCCTGCAACTTTTTGCTTAATATCCAATGGTGTAGCCTTCTTCTTGCAATCTGACATATTGAACTTCTTCAATAGATCAGCTGCATATTTCTTTTTACCAATAAAAATTCCAGCTTCATTTTGCATAATTTCTTGGCCCAGATAATAATGCAGCAAGCCTAAATCTGTCATTTCAAACTTGCTCATCATATTGGCCTTAAATTTATCTAATAACGACTGATTTGAGCCCATATAAACTATATCATCAACATACAAACAAATTATAATAAATTTTGATGTACATTGACTCTTTACATACAGAGTAGGCTAATTATTGCTTATGAAAAATCCATTTTGCTAGAAATATGTATAAATCTTGTTATACCATGAATGAGGAACTTGTTTTAAGCCATAAAATGCTTTTCTTAGTTTGTAAACCTTCTCTTTTGCTTCTTTAATCACAATCCTTCTAGTTGTTCTACATAAACATCTTCTTCAAGCTCTTCATTATGAAATGTTGACTTAACATTAAATTGGTACACTTACCACTTGAGTTGAGCTACCACTGCTGGTAATAATCTCACTGTTTCAAATCGAGCTATTGGAGAGAATGTCTCTTCATAGTCTACTCCTTGTTGTTGAGAGTATCCTTTTGCCACCAAACGTGCTTTATGCTTTTGAACATTCCCATATGCATGGAATTTTGTTTTGAAAATTCCTTTCAAGCCTATGGCATTCTATCCTCTTGGCAAATCTGTCAACTCCCATGTTGCATTCTTTTCTATGGTTGTGAGCTCTTCTTTCATTACTTTCCTCCACATTTCTTTTTCTACTGCCCCATCATAAGTTGTAGGGTCTGGAGCTATTAAGGCGAACTCATCATTTTCATAGATCTCCCTCAATGATCTGAATCTCCTTGCTGTGTCTTATCTGATGTCTCACTTGTTGATCTTGAGATGCTTCATGATAGAGTAGTTGTTGGACTATTTTAAGCTGAAATGGATGGAGTTGGTGGATTAATTAAGGTTGAGTTTGTTTTCTCAATTAATGGCATCCGAAGTGGGTCTATATTGTTGTTTGTGTTGTTGCCACTCCAATTCCAAGATGCATCTTCATGAAAAATTACATTTCTACTAGCAATTATCTTTCCTTCAATTGGATAATGTATTTTATATTCCTTAGACGCAGAACAATAACCAATAAAAATACATTTGCATGACTTCCCATCAAGCTTTTAATCATTTTGTGAGTTTACTAAAACACAGGCAATACTACCAAACACCTTTAAATGGCTTACAGTAAGTTTCCTCCCTGTCCATGTTTCATATGGAGTGTAATCTTGTACTTCTTTTGTTGGAGAGAGATTCATCAAGTACACTGTAGTTACTACACCTTCTACCTAACAGGAATTCGCCAATCCTTTCCCTTTCAACAAGCTTCTTACCATTTCAATAATCGTTCTGTTTTTGCATTCTGCTATGCCATTTTTACTACTAAAAAAAGGTAGTTAGCAGTGGTTTATTAGTAGCGGTTTGTAAAAACACTAATAAATTATGAACTTTTTAAGCGGTTTAGGGTCAAAGTGCTACTAATAAGCATCGATAATTTACGGTAAATTTGCAGCGGTTTCAATAAATGCAAACCGTTGCAGAAGCGAAAGGTCGTCAGTGGCAGCGGTTATGGTAATGGTTATCAAAACCGCTACTGATTGGCATCATCATTTGTAGTGGTTTTTGCAAAAATAACCGCTACAAAAACGAAGAGTCTATCAATCAGCAACAGTTCCAACAAACCACTAATAGATAGCAAGATTTCCCAAGCAGATTACAATGGTTATGGTAGCGGTTTTGGTAGAACCGCTACTAATTTGCAGCGGTTTGTCTAAAACTGCTACTAAATCAACACCTATATAAACCCCCTCATTTTTTTTCATTTTATTTATTTATTTTATTTATTTTATTTTATTTTAATTCATTTTTTAAATTAATTTTTTGAGATAGCTAATCAGGAGCAAAGTAGGAGGCCTGGGAAGGAGTATATGTTTCCTGAGGGTGGTGATGGTCAGGAGGAGGGCGACGACGTTATGTTGACGTCAACGACTTCGAGCTCGGCAATATCAACATCTCAGTCCAAGAGGCTGAGGGTTTGAGGACCAGGAGATAGACAGGGACCAAGGATTCCGGCGGCCTTCTGCTAGTCAATCCACTGGATTTGAGGTCGACATTCAAGGTAAGTAAATAATTTCTACATTATTTAATTAAAATGGTGTATTAAATTTCTTTAGTATTAAATTTCTTTATTAATTAAAATGATTATTTAATTTGTTTATTAATTTAAATTATTCATTTAATTTGTTTATTAATAAATAAATATTTTATTTATTTAATTATTTATTAATAAATAATTATTTTTATGAAATAATTGTATGAATTCAATTTTCAGATTCGGCAGGGGCGACCGTTACGAGGAAGCTCACACTGAGGGATGCACACCGACTCCCTAATGAGTAGAGGGTCATCCTGCAGTGGGACGACATCACCCGGCAGCCGCGGGGGAAGGGCGGTCAGCTCTTCAACCGTTACCTGACTGAGCAGGGCGGGAACTTCCTACAGTTCGACATCAGCGCTGAGACCTGGAAGAAGATCCAGCTGAGCCTGAAGAACACTACATGGGAGAAAGTGAAGGTAAAATTTAAATTATTTAAAATGTTGTAATTATTTCAAATTAATAAATAGTCTACTAACTTCAATTTTGAAATTTTTTGCAGGGCAAATTTGTTGTACGAGATGCGAATATGGAGTTCACTATCTCGAAGATGAGGGAAGGGTGGAAGAACAGGCGGAGTCACCTGTACCACTAGAAGGAAGGGGATGGGACAAGGACGATCCAGGAGCTAGAGGCGGACGTCCCAGATGGGGTCGATGCGGCCGATTGGGCCATATTTGTTCGGTTGAGGAGGTCATCGAGCAGCAGGACGGGTCGAGGAGGGCTGTGTGGAGCCGGTCCCTGCAGACGATCCATTATACGGCAGGATCAAAGCCGTTCTCTGTCGTGTACACGGAGTTGGATGAGGCAGCACGGAGGGATGGCCGGAGGACGGCATACGGGGAGATGTTTATGACCACCCACAGACACTCAGATGGATCTCCCCTAACGCAGGAGACCGAGGAGAGCATTGTAAGTATTTTTAAATTTATAATTAACTTTTGAAATTAGTAATTTTATAAATAATTAGTAATATATAATTAAATTGTAATTATTTTGTAATTTTGATAAATATTTATACTGTTTATTTAATTTTTAAATAAATAACTTTGTAATTATTTTGATAAATATTTAGAAATTTTTATAATTAATTTTTAAAGTATTGAATTAATTTTGAAATTAGCAAATGCATAATTATTTATTTAATAATTTTATTTATAATTTTATAATTTTATTTGTAATTAATTTTTGCATTAGATATTTTTAATTTTTAATATTTTGATTTAATTTTTTTGAATACAGAGTCGTATTCAGTGTACAAATGCTGAGTTGCGGGAGTCTCAGGGGTCAACTGTAATATCCGCATTTCTGTAATTTGAACTAAAGGCTAAATCAGTAAATTATGTGATAATCTAAGGCCCATAATAAATAAGGAAAATAGAGAGGAAATGGCTAAAGAAAAGAAATATCATAATTGACTAAGTCCCTAGTCTTGAGAAGTCTAAGTGAAAATGATTAAGGGTAAAATGGTCATTTGGCCCATATGGTAAGGGCAAAATGGTCATTTTAATTAAAAAGGCATAGGGCACAAAATGTCATCAAATAATAAGGACATTTTGGTAATTTGGTCAAAAGTCAACCCAAAAGTCAAAGTTGACCAAAAATGTCAAAAGTCAACCAAGGGTAAAGTTGGAATTAAGAAAGAGTAGAAAAGTTGATGGCATTTTGGTGATTATGTTAAAAGTAGAAAATGTAGTGGCATTTTTGTAATTATGAGAAAAATAAGATAAGTAATGGCATTTTCGTAATTAAGAGATTTTGGAGTTAAGGACGAATGAGAAATAACTATTTGAGATGGTATGAGTCCTCGAATGTCGGAGACATGAACTAAGAAAAGTTTAGTTGGGTTATAAAGTAATTAATAAAATTATTGCTCGGTATCCGGTGTGGGCAGTTTCGTTGTATGAAGAACAATAGTGCCCGAAAAAGCCGAAAAAGTATTTTATTAGAAAATTAATTATTGAAAATCCGGGAAGAATATTGAGGAACAGAAAAGAGCTTGAGAATCATGAAAAAATTTAGAATTTTTCCATGTCCTTAAGTCAAATTGGTCATCGGAAGCCCGTTTTACGGTGTTGCATACAAATCGAGGAATCCTGATGAGTTACAAGGGAAACTCGGAGATGCTAGGGACTAGGACATGATGCTACCTAGGTAAGAAGGCCTATGGAATGGCGCCACATGAAAGATAAAGTCTCTGAAAAAGTAAAAAAGTAGTTACCCGCGTAAAGGGTACTTTACAGAAATGCGTACCACCGGATCATGTAACTGGACGGGGCAAAGGCCCAACCCACAAAATCTGACACCTATAGGTCTGAAAAGTTACTTTTTCAGCTAGAAGGAGACTAGGTGATGTAGCTCAATGTGGATCAAGTATTTTGGGCTCCAAGTTGTAATTTCCATCACACAAATTGCAAGAGACCAAATTAAATTAGCAAATCCTCTCCCCCCTCACAATTTCGTCCCTCCCTCTCTCTCTCTGCAATCTGAAATTTACTCTCTCTTTTTTCTAGACTACACTCCCTCCCCAAGCAAGAAAAGAAGATCCAAGCTTCCATAATACAAGGTAAGGTGTTCTTGCAACTAAATCTCCCTCTTTTCTTTAGTTTGCCACTACTACTACCTTCTCTTGAGTTGTTCCTTGAATGAGCCTTCCTTTTTGAGGATAAGGGCTAGGACTTCAAGAGTTGAAAATGGAAAAGAGAAAGTTTTAAAAGTAGTAAATAGTTGCAGCTCTTCCTTGAGGGGTAAAAGATAGATTGTTGGTTGTTGTTGGTTAGTTTGTGTTGTTGTAAAATTTTGGAAAGCTCAAGTTTATGGGGAGGTGCTGCCCAAATTTATTTTGGTCAAAAGTGTTAGGATGGCTGATACCCAAGAGGGGGGTGAATTGGGTGTTATAAAAATTTTCGTTAAATGAAAGAGTAAATAAAATAAAATCATTGAAAGAAAGAGCAGAGTAAAGCAGAGAAGATAAACACGGTGATTTATCCTGGTTCGGTCCTTCCGACCTACATCCAGTCCTCAGAACTCATCTGAGATTTTCCAATCCACTAACAACAATAACTTCAGGCTTTTCAAGCCTTTACAAAGGGAATCACACTCCCCCTCACGATTTGCACTATAACAGAGACCAACATGCT
>JANTPZ010138496.1:4985-29152 GCA_025593235.1 Vachellia pachyceras
TTTTTCATCAACAATGTTTGTCACATTTAAATTTTGAAAGGAGTAAAAGTAGAATAATCTTTTTAAGAATAGTACAATATTAGTAACTTCTTTAAATTATCTCAAAAGTCTTTTATAATACTATATAAAGAATAAGTCGATCCCGAATAAAAAAGGGGGTTAATGTGTTATTTTAGTGATGAAGTTTTTCTCAAGAAGTGTCCAACATAATTTAGTTTTGATGAGTGTAAAAGTAAAAACAATTTTTTTTTAAAAAAAAGTGAAATTTTAAAAATTCCATTAAATTATGTCAAACTTTCATTATAAAGTTAAAGGGAAAATAAGTGGGTTTTGCATAAAAAAGGAGATAAATGATTGGGCTAATTTAACATAATTGCATCATTTTAAAGATATTGGCTTCGTTTGGAAACCCGTTGAGAAAACGGACACAGATTCCTAGGTACTTTATGTGAGAGGAATTTTGTCTCGGCTTGCGTGAGAATGGGTTTTGAGGGTCAAAACAGGGTTCCTAACGGAAACCCAAATGAAGCCATTATATCTACTTTTTACACATTTCAAAATTTAGTTATGCTAGAAACTTCTTGTGAAAAATTTCAATTGCTAAGATTGCACATTAACCAAAACAAAATTTTGCTCAAGCTAGAAATAAGTCCAGGCATGGCATATTTTGAACTTATGAGGAGAAGCTGTTGCAAAAATCCAACAATGGGCCACATTATACTTATTTATGGTGCCATTATTTCTTGTCACAACCCAGTTTATGAAGTCATCTACTTAAGCCTAATGAATTAAATGGGCTCAATTAGGTATCATGAATTGATCTATGTTGAGACCCAATATAATGACCTGTATTATCAGGGCTGAATACTGTGTCCCTATAAATAGAAGGCTATGATCCCCGGGTTAACTAGGGCTTTCTAAAAATTGCTGCACTGCTTCCCCATCTGCAGACGGCTCCTATTTCCCCAGCGATAACCTAGTTGATTTACCCGTTCCAACCATCACATCCATAGATTCAGGTACTCTTCCTCAAGTGGTATGAGACTTGTTAAAATCCAACAAGTGGATGAGAGCCAACATATTAGGTTCCTTGGAAAAAATTGTTTTTTAGGTGCAAAATATTGTTTTCTTCTTGGGATGTGGTTTCAAGTTTTATCATTTTTGGATTCAGGGAAAATTTTATATATTCACTCTGGTCTCCGCTTGGCGGCATTCCACGTCAACTATAGCTTTGGATTTTCATTGGGTTTCTCTTTTTCGTTTTCTTTTTTCACACTGCAAAGAAGAGGGAAAAATTGAAAGTGGAGAAGGAAACCATTCCTTTCCCATTTTCCATCTCGTACTTTCTTGCTCACTCTTTTGAGTGCTAGCTTCTTGGATCTCCCAATATATATTTGTATGTGTTTTTCGCTGGAATCTCCGAGCTTCCTCGGGGAAAAAAAAAATACAGCGGCTGCATGAGAAAAGCTGGGAACCGAGTCATGCAGGAAACCTTCTTCTGTTTTGTTCTCTGGTGGGCCTGTGGATTTTTCTGAAAACTTTTTGGGAAGTTTATGTTTATAATTTATTTCAAGAAATATTTTATGAAGTATTTTAAATTGTTTATATTAAGAGAATTATTTTGTACATATTTTGTGATGATTTTTCTCTATATATGTGCTAAGGTATAGTTACATAAAAGTTCTCATCAATTCACATCAAACAATACTTAAAGGGGTAGTTACATAAAAGTTCCAAGAAAAAGAAAAAATTACCTTGAGATCCCTGAGAATTATAAAATTAAGTTGAAATTTGTATTAGATTAATTACAATTGTAATTAGAGCCCATTGCCTCTAATAATTTAAATTGAAATCTAGGAGAGAATGTGAAAGAGCAAAAAGGTAAGAATATCTTTCACATTTACAATTAACCCAACACAGATCACTTGAGACCCTTGCTCAATTTGATGATTTCCAAGGATTTAATGGTGATGTTTTATATTCATTGGACCTGTACGAGTAATTACTCCGTACTTAAAATTATTCATTTGCACAGTTAAAATTCATTGGATGTACCTTTTAAAGGTCGATTTTGAGTGTTCATATCACGGTAACCTGCGTTTTAGTCAAGCAAGGTAAGATATGGATTAAAAAACCAAAAAAAAAATACTCAATATCAATTAGGGGAAAAAAATACTGAAAACCCCACCAAAAATACGGTCTTTACAGTGAGTTCTTTGTTTGCTTTCTTTTTCTCTTTTCCTCCCGTTTTCACCAAATCTTTAGGTTAAAGAAAAGGGAACCCAAGTTAGAAATTTGCATCATCTTCTACAAATGTATACAAAAACTTCAACACCCTAGTCTTGAGATTTTTGGTTCCTTTGCATTCGGCTTCAAAAATGCCCTTCATGATTCTTGTGTAAATCCTTTCAAGCTGCGGAATGCTGTAATTTTCACTACGCTTCACAAAAAGCAGCTTCACAGACTCCACTTGGCTTGAAAACTCACCATCAGACACTGTGACGTCTAGGCTACCATCATCCCCTTCTCCACACACACTAGCTCCATGCATATTTTCATCAACTGAAGCAGGCTCAGGCCCTCCACAAGCAACTTCACTGGCTTGTTGTTCAGGTAAAGTCTGATCTTGTCGTGTCTTGTCATCTAACACTGAAACCCAATTTTAGAGATCGTTGTCATCACGAGGCATATAAGCCAAAATAGGGAAAATTAGAAAATTCACCAAAAAGTAAGCCATGAAAGGAAACATGTCTCCAATACTGTGAAATAAGCATAGCTATGTAAACAAGGAAAAAAAAGAAGAAAGGTTTAATATAATCTTTGGTCTCTCAAATTTACCCTTATTTTAATTTTGGTCCCTCAAGTTTCAAATCATGGGTTTTGGTTTCTCTAGGGGCCAGATCTGTGTTAGGTTAATTGTAAATGTGAAAGATATTCTTGAGGGACCAAAATCCTTGGAAATGATGTAAACGAAATGAAACTTGAGGGACCAAAACCAAAATGAGGATAAACTTGAATGACTAAAAATTGCATTAACCCAAAAAACAAAACAAAAGAAAAGAGCCAATGTTCAAATACTAATCAGGCATTAGCACCTGCATTTGTAACATCAGTGCTCCTTTTTGTCCGCTTCAATGCTTCATAGCTTTGATCCATATTAACTTCAGGTTGGACGTTACGAAGTCGAGCACTCATTCTAGTGGTGGTTCCTAGCTGAACAACAGGACTAGATGGGAAAGTAGAACCTCTGAATTCATCAGGCAAATTAACTGGGCCACCTTGGGCAGCAATCTTGTCACAGTAAGCAACCAGCGCTGGATCCATCTGTGAGAGCATTCCATGAACCTAAAAATTACGACGCAAGAGGAGAGATAAGGGTCAAATTTCCAGGCACCAATGAGCACGAAAACTTTAATATGAAAACGACAAAAAAAAAGTCCACATACAGCATCACAGAGCTCACAAGCTCTACTAACAATCCTTGAACCATTGTAGTCCTCTCCATTGTAAGCCTGGGTTGGGGACAACAAAATGGAATTAGAGAGACATGCTCAGCACGTTAAAAGAAAAGATATTCCACCGCTAAGAAGCACTGGTAGTACCTAGTTACAGAATTACACAATGCATTTTCACAATAGCTAGACAAATGGGTAGTTATTTGGAATCTAAGGCATAAGACACACCTTAGCATTGGAAACAATAAGATCAATGTCCTGTAAGAATGCTGAACATGTAATATAGTGGCCATTATCAACATGTTGCAGTATGCTAGCCACATCCATCGGGTTCTGAATGATTGTACGATAGTTAGGTGCATCTTCATCAGATACTGGATAATGGAAGGCAGTAAACCGTTTGTCATATAATATCCTGTAATAGAGAAATAAAATAATGAGATAATAAAATAGATCCAGTCCTTCAGTCATAAGAGTTCAACGTGCCAAACCGCCTTCTGAATCAGTACTAGGAGAACATTTATTCTTAAATTATTTAATAATAAAAATTCTCTTGCCCTGTTAGCCATCTTTCTCCGTCTCTCTTTTTCTTTCCTTCTCCTCCCTACTCGTAATTTTTCCAGATCTTCCCTAGTTCTTATTCTGGCTTTGGTCCTAACTCAACACCTTAACAAGCAATAATCATGTCAATGGACGTAAAGCATTCAAAATCATTAATATATCTCTTAGTAGTAAGAGATTCAAAGGGAAACAAAGCTAAATAACCAACATGGTTTACGCCTACTGCATTACAGTTTATCATAGTTTCTACTTAATGTAATCAACCTCGTTAGAAATAAAGAAACTACTTGCTGACATACCGGTTGCAGACATCTCTAAGGCACATTCGCAATCTGCGAAGGGCATGCTGCTCAGCTTCAACTGTTGCTTTGAGCTCAGATACCTTCAGACCACCAGCTAACTTTGGCGCCTTGGGAAGTTCAGGAAGGGAATCTGTTTCTTGGGATTTTTTGCTTGTTCTCTCCAATGAGACAGATAATGCGGCATCAATCAAACAATTGAAAAATGATTTTCTATCTTCTGTAGATGGTAAGTTCATGTTGTAGCTGTCCAAAGAAGAAAAAACGTGAATAAATGACCAAAAATTAAAGTGTAGGCAAGAAAGGATCATTTTAATACATCATATTAGGAAATTAAGGGCTTGTTTAAATTAGCATTTGCAAAAGTGATTTTTATTATAACTGACTTTTGCAAACTTAAGTTGGAGCAAAAGTCAATTTGTCTAATGTGATTTATGTTTGAATAGGATTTTATAAAAAGAAGTCAGTTTGATAGAACAGATTTATTGTTTGGAACACAATTGAAAAGTGGGCTTAGATGTAAAATAACAGAATAGGACGAGTTTTATGATACATATGCTATATATAATTTAATAAATTTAAGCAAAATATTAAAATTAAAATTTTAAAAATAAAGAGTTAATGTATTAATGGAAAAAAAATTGCAAACACTAAACCATTTAATTAGACGTATTCTACAAATAAAATAAAAATATATGTAAATATAAATTAAAAAATTAAAAAAATGTGTTCAAAATTGTTTTCACTATAAAAAAGAAATAACCGCTGGTAGTCAAAATTAGCAGAAATGGAAGCACAGAATAAGGACAAAATTAACTTCTGATGGGCAAGTAAACAAGGACAGAAACGTAAGGGGCAAATAATAAAAGGACAGAGGGTGCAAGGCGACGGCATAAGCAACAAAGACCTCATTCCCAGCATGACACTTTGGGGAGAAGCATTAATTGATGAAAGCCATCCCAAACATAAAAATATGGCCCAAAGTGCCTTGTGGAAGCAGAAGTCACCTTAAGTCCCCCTAATATCACACCAAACAGCCCAACATTCTTTAAAAAAGTCAGCTTTAGCCTTTTCATTTTAAAAAAATTAAATATGGATCGGACTAATTAAATATACAAATTTTTCAGAAAAATGTGTTGGAAATATAGGCATTTGCAATGCTCACTATTTTACCCCGCCTAGTCCTATATAACACAGGCAGCTGATAATAGTACCAGACAATGCGCTGGATATTTCTAACCTATCATTCTATATAACATTATATCAAGAAAAATACTGATGGAATAGTCGCCAGGTAACATTTCAACAAATACCTGCTTTATATCCAAAAGTTAGATTTCCTACCCCCAATCCTTATCTAGTAAATATGTCAATTAAAGCAAACACCCAAAAAGAAAAAAGAGGCATTCCCAGTTCATGAATTCCATTGTTAACTTGCACCACAACAGTAGCATCACAACTCATTCAAGACAAATTTACTGTATATGGCCAAAGTGTTAATATAGAGAATTAAAAAAAATCTTGGTATTGAAATCAAGTATCAAGTATTTGTTCTAAATTAGATTAACCATACACTGAACAAGAAGGAAACAATGAAGGAGGCACTTCATCAACTTCATCATGCAGCACTGATGATGTTCCGAGTAACAACATAGGGATGTCTGAAGGTAATTCTTCTAGCAAAGTCAGGAGAACGGCCCTGAGCTGTTCATGTGCCTGCATTATCATTAAATTGATCAACGTCAAGCAGCATTAGAGTCATAGTACAACTGATAAAGGACAATTGTGTACAACTTCTAGTATTTGCTACAAGGTCCTTCAATACAAATGTGACAAGTTAAAGTTCTTTTTACAACTCAGCACTACATGAATTGGTCTTTCAAAAAAATTTCTTCCCAATGTTATGGTTTTAGCTGGAGGGCCTAGTAGAAATCACCTAAAAACCTTTACTTAATATATTTGAAAAATCTGCATGAATTAAAAAAACTCTGGGCAAAGAGATTCAGCTAATTTAATTAACATGCATTTTTAAGATGACTAAGATTTGTACTTACAGTTTCCCACCAAACATTGAATTGTGGTAAATAGAGAATAGACGGGGTTGTTCTTCTAGCCTCACCAAATATATGTACTAAAGCCTCCTCTGGCGTCTTAGCACTAGGATCTGACAGGAGAGATGGAAGTCCTAATGAATGAACAGGAAATTTTTCCAGTTCATGTAAAACGGCAGGCCCAAGATGATCCTGTTAAACTAGAGTAGTAAGTATATTCAGTTTTCAGTTATTGTGCTTTCAAAGTTTTCTTAATGTAATAAGGTTCCAAGATAATTACCAGCCCAGTACCTTCACCACCACAAAGTAGAAGCCTTGGTCTATAGACCAGTGGAATAGCAGAACCATAGGAAAGCATAGAAAGTTTTGACAATTCTGATGCCACAGTAACTGGAGGAAAAATATCAGATATAATTTTCATGGCTTCCTCTAGATGTCTTTGTAGGCATGGCTGAACAACTAGAGACAATGGCCTAGAGTGTACAATAGCACCCCTATGAGCAGCAGGAGTTATTGTTGACATTGCTTCAATAAAGTGATACTTTTCTACCTTGACTGAATCGACATCTATTAAGAATTTGTCATCACTCATATAAACCTGTGGATATTTTTCCCGAAAAGCACGAATGGCAGCTTCAGTACAGAGAGCCTTTAGGTCAGCACCACAATATCCTACACAACTAGCAGCAAGCTCCATTTTCAGTTCCTTAGACGGAGGATGCTTCCACTTACGAGTATGAATGTCCAATATTTCAGCACGTGCCTCACAACCAGGCAAGGGAAAGTTGAATTCACGATCAAATCTACCAGGGCGACGCAAGGCCCCATCAATAGCATCAATCCTATTGGTGGCTCCTATTAAAACAACTTGTCCACGAGAATCAAGACCATCCATCAAAGCAAGCAAAGTGGACACAATAGAATTGTGAATCTGTTCTTGCTTGCTAGACCTCACAGGAGCAAGTCCATCTATTTCATCAAAGAAGATAATAGAAGGTTGATTCTTTTGTGCTTCCTCAAAGAGTAATTTCAATTGTCTTTCAGCCTCACCAACCCACTTGCTTAGTACATCTGCTCCCTTGCGCATGTAAAAGCTAACTTTCTGACCAGCTTTTGATGCAGCACAAGCTAAAGCTCTTGCAATTAGTGTTTTGCCCGTGCCAGGGGGTCCACATAACAACACCCCCCTAGGTGGAGTGATATGATAACTCGCAAAGAAATCTGGATACAGTAATGGAAAGAAAATCATTTCCTTCAGAGCATCAATATATTCAGAGAGCCCACCTATGTCATCAAAACTAACACTGTCATCAACCTGTAATGGTTGAATATCTGCACCTCCTTTAGAGCTTGGTCCAGCAGATTGAATCCCAGAAGTCAATGTAGCTAAAGCGTCACCTTGATGACCCCAACCTGATGCTGCAAGATTCAATCCCCATGCCGTTGTTCCATGCATGTCTAGTCCACCAAAAAGCCAAGGTGGGCCAGACCTGCTGCCACCTCGACCCCATGGAATAGCAGGGCCTTGATCCAGTTCATCCACAAGAATAGAGTCATCAGAATCTTCAGGTCTTGCTAAACGATAACGCTTGTGAACCCTTGATCCACCCTTCCTAACATCCCTGCCAACCTTAGTGACCATACCTTGATGCAACACTCTTCGGGGTGACCTTGGTTGGGCCTTCCCTTCTTCCATTGAGAATCTGCGAACATCTGCACGATTCCGAAGATCATAGCGCCTTCTTCCATCCTGCTCTTCTTCACCATCTTCATCATCACCATCTTCATCCTCATCCTCATCATCACCTTCATCTTCACCCTCAGCATCTCCTTCAGTCTCATTCTGACCATCATCTGCATCATTTTCCTCCAAATCATTCCCATTTTCTGTTTCATCCTGTCCAACCTTCTCTTCTGAAAAATCTTGCTCATCATCAGATTCTAAATTTAAGGGCTCTCTTACAACAGCCTTCGAACGACGAGGCCGCAGACCTTCACGCCGAGGGTTTGATTTAGTTTCCACCGTTTTCTTGTGCTTGCGAGACCTCAACTCCTCATGACTCACACTTTGGTCAATCTGCTTTCTTGGTTGTTGATATGTGGGCCTCTGGAACAAGTTCTCATAAACTCAGCCCCAATCACGTAGAATCGAAGCATAACATCCAAACTTTTATAGCTAAAATGTATAGAACTCACCATCAAGTCATCATCCTCAGCTCCAGAACTGTCAGTGAAGCCTTCAAGATTTACAGAAATCCTTCTCTTCCTAGTTGAGCGTCGAAGATTGGTAGCTGTGGACTGAGAATAAAAGAAATAGCGACACATCCTAACAATTTTTAATATATAATAACAGTAACATTTCATCATTTGACCAATTTCAGACAATAGCAAATCTATGTGCAATGAAAAGAAGAATTAGATAAAGGATTGCAAGATTAGGCCAACAAAATAAATCAGTGTAACCGAATTTGTAGTTAGCTATCTGCAGCCTTTCATAAAGTCAATAATTAATCAAAAAATACCCACACTGTTACGATCACTGAAAGTTTCAAGTTAAACACAGAAAGCAAAGCAACTTTATACAGAACTTTATAATAATATCCACTGAAGCAGAAGGTCGACTGTGTTACTGTATGTCAAACAACTTCCATAACTTATGCAATTTGGTTGATTGTGCATAATAAACAAACAATAAAATACAAATCCAAATTTCCACCATGCTGACAAGGCAATATTTTGCAGGATATCTCACATGAACTAATTATCAGCATTCACCTTCCGATTCTCCTCAAAAGAATAATCAAAATTGTTCAACAAAATTTCAGTTTCAAAGTACGCTAAGCAATAAAAAAAAATGGAAAAGTAACACTCATTTTTCCCTTATTATAAAATATATGAAGTGCAGAGGAGGCAGAAAAATCATTCTCGAACAGTCAAATGATAAAAAAGTAAAAGAAATAATACATTAACTCATCAAAGCTCATCAAACCCTGTGTAAATCAACAAGAGATGCCTCCTGGAAATCCATGATTGGGGGGAAAAAGCACAAGGAAATCAGAAACGCTAAAAGGTGTCAAGGGAGGGCATTTGATGAAAGACAAGCAAGTATACACAGTCCCACAAAGAGAATAAACTTTCAAAGTGCCTAAACTTCCTGCTATAAAAACATCTAAAACAGACGAAACTTGGTCCTAAAAGGGCAGAAAAATAACTGCTATTTAAAAATCCAACAAATTCAATTTTAAAGCTGGGACCTAAGTGCACACTGTAATGATAGGCAGTTACTTTTCAAGTAGTTAGCAGCATACATTCTGCAATTCGAATTTTACAATACATACCAACTCTCAAGGCCAGCCACACATCATGAATCAAACCACAAGTAGACTTGAATCATGCATTCCATGACTGAGTGGCCCTCATGCTTACAAAATTGAATCATATAAGCCACAGCTTTTTAATCCCCTCACCCAAAAACAAAAAGAAGAGAAAAGAGGGGGAAAATAAAAAGAACTGATGCATTGTGAATAAAATGCTTCACCAATGATCTAAAAGTAGGAACCTTTCAAGCACTGCAACCTGCAGTCAGGTGATGAGGAACAAAAGGAAAAAAAAAACGGATTCCTGATAAATGAAGTTTAGTTTTTAGAAGCTTTTCTATCTTTAAGGTTCCAAGAAAGATAGTAAACTGAAAGGCATATAAGATATAGGGCCTCAATGCATAGCTGATGGCATAAAATAGACAGAAAACCATTATTGAACCCTTTTTTACTATAATACGCTCATCTGTGAATGAAAAACATTTAACAGTCAAATGAGCATGCGAAGAGGTAAATGCATGAGCAAAAAGCCAAATGCTAATGAATAAAGAAATTTAAGAATCACTCCATCAATGTAATTCATACATAGACTACTTCATGTATAAATGATAAAATACGCCCATGCAAATCAAATCATCCAAAGCATTTTCACCTTTTAAGCCTATTCAAATTTACAACTTTATATACATACATTAGAAACATTTGAATCATGTGCTGGCCGATCCCTTGGCCGAAGCATCTTGGCAATTTGTGAAGCTGCTGTCCTTGTCTTGTTCTTGCCTTTTCTGGTGTGCTTTGAGCTGTAATACAAGTATGGTCGACCATAAATGTTCGGCCTCGTCTTGATCCTATCACTTGTGCGGACTGGTCTGGAACCAGGTCCATCACCTTGGTTAGACCGTTTTGGGTACATTGGTGGGTGCTAACTTCTGTTATAATAAATGTCCATATATATAGGTCAGAGGAACGCAAAGATATTAGTAGATTCTACATTACTCAAAATCCACATATGACTAAGCAGGACTAATTCTAATAAGCATAACCATGAAAAGTTAAGTTTAATGAACGTCAGCTATGCATGTTAATTGGAATGGAATGCGGCTGTCCTTTTAGATTTGGACCTTAGAAACTTCTTTTCCTACCATCTTAACTTGATGGGCTAGAATTCAAATCTACAAAGGTCTCTACATTTCTCATGTACTCAGAATGATGTTATGTGTCACCGTTTGACAGATTAACCCAATCTCTTTCTCGATCTCCTATCTCTCCTCTTCCTCTCTTCTACCCTTTTTCATACATCATACTTGAGTATGAGCACGCCACATAGGCACACGGATGTAACTCTAAACATCTTAATTTGGTTGAAACATGTCATATCTCACTACCATACACCCACCAACTCCCTAAGGTGCCTTCTTTTAGCATGAAAATCAAAAGTGTAAGACCCGTCATATAGTCGACTAGTGCTAAATATAGCTACAATAAACATGATATATAGACATTTTGGGAACATCATGAACATATGTTAATCGTCCAAGCATTAGGTGAATAATAAGTAGTTCCGTTTCTCCACACATAACTGTAGAGGTCAACAATATCAGATTAAAATAAATCATGAACCAAGCAACCCCGCCATAGTGAATAAGTTAAGTACAAAGATTGTATCATCACCAAGCCACCAAGCAAAAACTAAGAGACACAATAAATGAAAATCGCAGTAGCGAAAATATCCAACACAACAAATAACGACAATGCAGAGAAAGTTCTGAAGAATAGCAGAAAACTAGTTTCCAAAAGCAAAATCTCACCAGACGAAGGAAAGAGACGAAGCAGCAGAAAAGACGGTTACACCAGAAAAATCGAGGCAAAAGCGAGTTGTACAGTAGCCGAGAGTTGTCCAGATGAGTAGAAAATGGAATCTCACCTCATCGGCGATAGGATTCGTCTCAACGGCGCCTCCAGTCCCCGCAGCAACGCTCCTCGACGTGTCAGAAGAAGCTTCTCGACAGCTTTGGTTAGGGCATAGCCGAATAGATCGACGAAAGGGAAATGGGTTTGGTGAGGACACGCAGAGTCTGAGGGTATGTTTGATATGTTTGAGGGTAAATATGTCTTTCCAAACTTCTTTTCCTCACAGTAATGGTTAATGAGTTTTGACTAATTAATCAATTGAACACACAGAGTTTATTACCAGAATATTAATGGTGGTTCTTGTAGAATGCGCTTTCCAAACATAAAAGCCTGAACAATACTTTGATCCAAGGCCCAACTTCAACGGAATCATGCCACATCAAATCTTCTAACCTAATAATCTCATGATATGATCAAAATACTAGAAAATTTACTCAAAGATATAAAATTATTAATAGAAAAGGAACAACCTAAAGGAAGAATAAATCTGTAAGTAAAATATTAAAATCAAAGAAAAATGAAAAGAATGCATGTGTGGTGTTGGAGGAAAAAAAATCATGTGAAATCTTCAAAGGAACTTTAAGAATATCATTAATAAATAAAACTTTAATAGAAACCGAAAAATATAAGTTAAAGTCACAGAAATATATATCGTGGGAGTACAATTATTAGTAAAAGCATATTTTCATCAAGGAATAAATTCTCTAACTAGTACACTAACATGCATAATCATGAATGTGCAAAATAAAAGCCATGAAACTTAACAAGCAATTCTAACCTCACATGCTTACTTTCCTCTTGGCCAAAACATATCATAATCATCAAACATCAAACATCAAACAAGAGCTTGCATGTTCTTACATCAATCATACTCTTTCATATAAAAATTCTGGAGGCCGAAAATTTGGAAAAAAATTGCCAAAAATGGATTTTTCAACCTTGTTTTCTATACACTTGTTAATCTTGCTTCTAATCCATTTTCTAATCATTACTTAGCACAAAATCAATCATCCATATGCAGATCAATTTCTTGCAGCACCTCCCCCTTAGGATTTGGATTCCAAAATTCTCATACACCTTTAAACAATACAAAACAACCATTAAACAACTCCAAAACATGCATAGATTGACTTCCTAGCATTGGTTTCTTCTAAAATCCCTCTCTTCTTCACTTTCTTCCTCAAATATCATATAGTTCCAACAGCACATTCACACTTTATTGGCCAAAAACAAACCAATTAAAGGAAAGATGAAGGCTTAGAATCATAAAATCTAAGGGCCCGTTTGGTACACTAGATTTGGAAATGGAATTCATTTCCATGACAAATGTTTGTTTGGTACACTGGAATTGGGCTCCTGGTGGAATTCATTTCCATCAAAAAGGGTGGAATTCCATTCCACATCAAGACCCATGGAATTGTCAAAATCTGCATGGAATTCTACTTTTGCCCCTTCTTCGTCTTCTTCCAGACCGACATCGATGAGCACAGCCACTCTTCTTCCAAACCGCAGACATCGATGAGCACATCCACTGCATCAACAACAATCCACCGGCGACATAACCCACGGTCGATGAGCACAGCCACTGCCGTCACCAACAACTGTGATGAATCAATTGCTACTGGTTCGATGATGCTTGTTGCCAGTGCCACTAGTTCGATGATGCTTGCCCAGATGTTGCCTTCAGATCGCGAGCGACCCAAAACGGAAGAGATGTCGCCTTCATAACCCATTTCCACATCGAGAAGTAAAGAGATGTCACCTTCAAATTGCGAGCGACCCAGAACGGTGACGGCGTCTTTGTCGAAGGAAGAAGCTGGAGCATGAGCAGCAGCATTCAAAAATCAAGAGAGGAAGGAGATGATGGATCACGAGCAGCATCATTCAAAAACCCATTTCCAGCATCCATGATGAGTGACGGCGATAGAGAACAGCATAGGCAATGGCGAACAGCGACAGCGAGCAGAGAGAAAGGAGATGGGTGAACAGTGAAGGAGAACAGGTTTTTTCATGATATGGGCATTTCGATCATTTTACATAAAAATCAAGATTCATTTCCAAGACATACCAAATGCACTTTTAAACTCCATATCCATTTCCATATCCAATTTCATCAAAATCAATTTTGGGTACCAAACGGGGCATATGAGATTACAAACTAAAATCACAACTTACCTTGACTTTTGATGAATTTTGCTCTCTTCTTACTCTCTTCTTACTCTCTCCTCTTCATTTTCATGTTTTCCTTCCCTTCCTCTCATTTTGGACGACTCATGTGCAGATTTGGAGCCTTAAGAAGTGTCTTAAACACTAAAAAAATCTGCACATTTAATTTACTAAAAAGCCCTTTAACCTTGGCATATTTACAAGATGTGTTGGCTAGATCTTGGCCCTTGATTTTAATCACCTTCCAAGTGGACAAATCTCATGAATAAAGAGTATGATCTTGCCATGTGGTGAAATCTAGGTCCTTTATCCATTTCTTGGCTTCTCCTAGAAGCTTTCTTAAAAAATCCACACATGTGCTTCACTAATTGCAGGAACCGATTGAACTGATAAAGTAATTTTACTTTGAGTTATTCTACCACGTGGTGAAAATATCTTTCACACCTTTTCATGTTACCATAAATGAATGACACGTGGCACAATTTGGGTAGCGCGATTTACTTTACGCGAATACTTTTATGAGGTCGGAATTACTTTTTGGGAATCCTTTGCTCACTTGACCTGTCTAGGGCCATTAAAAATTCCCAAAATTCATATGATACCTCAATGATTTTTCTTTCTCCATTCTGCTTCCAGAATTGCTTGTAAATAATTTTCAAACAAAACCCATTTTAGGGATTTTTCCAAGCCTTACTTTTCTATCGGGGAAACTACTCTTATCTTTCTCCTGGGAATAATTTTGTAAAATACTAGAATTTCAGAGCTATATTCCCTTGCTCTAATATATGATATCTAAGGCCTTTGGATATTTTAAATAATTAATTTAATTAATTATTTGTTAAATATCCAAATATTAAATAACATTTAAAATTCCTATAAAGGTTATTCTGGTCATTCTAATCTGAACTAGGCATCAATTCCTGCTCAGTAAATTTTTATCTATCTTTTGGGACTGTAAAATTTTCTGATATTTTGGTCAAACTTTGACCAAAATGTCCTTAGACTTTTACTTATTTACCAAAATGCCCTTGAATTTCTTAAATGGCAATTTGTTCCCTTAATTTTTGAAATACCTCTTTAGTCACATTTTTAAATGGCACTTGGGTCCCTTAACTTTTCCACTTGACCCTTTTGTCTTTTACTTTTCTCAAAATGAGCATTTTCCCCTTATTTTTCTATGATATGCAAATGGCATTTTCACTCTTCTCTTCATTTCATGTCCTTTCCCTTCATTCTTTGAAGCCGTAATTTAGCTTTAACTGCTTGTTTAACCTTTATATCTAGGCTACTATTGTTGGGATCTGTTTATGTGGATACTAGTAGAAGGATGCAATTAGAAACGTCGGCTATTGGATATCGAGTTTTAAGAACTACGAAAAAGAAGGTACTATCCTAACTACTCAATCTAAATGACATTGATAGATCCAAAAGAGGGATTAGAAAAATTTTTGAAATTTAATTATTCCTCTAATTGTACATTTTAATCCCAACAATGGTATCAGAGCTTGATCAATTGTGCGTTTATATTGAGTTTATAATGTTGGCATGATGTATGCTTTCTTGATGCATTCTTGCTGAGTTCTTAAAATTCATATATATGTTCTTGAATCAAAGCATAATATAAGGTATATGTGTTCTTAATATGTTATATGTATATGTATTCTTGAAGCATGATAAGTGAAATCTTGATGAGATCTTGATGCATTATGAATATCTATGCGTTTGTCATATTATATGAACTAGTAAGATGCATTCTTGATATATGAGGTATATGCATCATTTGTACTTTTAAAATAAGTTCTTGATATCTGAGTTATCATCTTTTATCTTACCTCTCATATTTTATAAGTTATCATCTTTCATCATGTATGAGTTACCATCCATTATGTTGCTCTTTCTATATTATATCAGAAATCATCTCTCATAGTGTATGAATTATAATTCCTCATATTGTTAAGTGAAATCTCTTAATATATAATCTATTGAAGGATTTGATTTTTGATTGAACTCAATGGTATCGTGTGATCCATGTAGCTAACCCCACCTAATGAGACAATCATTTGCTTATCGTTATCTAATTTTAATATTTTATCCTCACATCATGTTCTAGAAAATACCAGTTCCACAAACAATCAAAATTATAAGTTATAAATAAATATAGCATTATTCATCATTATCAAAATAATACAAGAAAAACCAAAAGCAAGTCAAGCAACCCGCATATACCGGCCAGGCTGCCTATCAGGTTGCCTGACATGACACTGTTTACGGAAATAGGCTTACCAGACGGCCTAGGCCTGTAAAAGCCTGGCCTGTTCAGGCCATACCACAGCCCCCTGACGGGCTGTCTGACCTGTTACCACCCCTAGTACATAGCTAAGGAAAAAGCTAAATATTTAAAGCTCTTATTAGAGATCTGTGAACACAGCAAAGAGATCATTATTGATGTAATCATTGTCCACCAAGCTGACCAAGAAATATTTGTCTCGAACCTGCAAAATGAGATTTACAAGAAAGATCAACTAAAAACTGTTTATGTGAAGTTGGTGAAGTAGAAGGCAAGTACGGTTAAAAATACCAATACCATATAAAAATAGTACTAGTACTTTGATGTGAACTTCATTAATTTCTACAATTTAGAAAGGGTTAAGGTGCATCCAGCACTCTAAAGTATTTTTTTATCTAACACCTTGAAGTATTTTTCCTAGTGCATCCAATACCCTAAACTATTTTGCGATGCATCTAACACCTATTTAAGGTGCATCCAATGCCATGGAGTTTTTTCTGTGCATACAGCACCTTGCAGTACCTTGTTCAACATCTAGAACCTTAAAATATTTTTTTATACATCCAACACCAAGGCATAAAAAATACTTTAATGTACTGGACGCACTTGAAAAATACTTTAGTGTACTAAATACACCTTAACCCTTTAAAAACTCTATTCTTATTCATGTGGGATTCTGATGCTACGTGCATCTTACCTCTTCAAGCAATTTCCTGGATGGATCTCCCTCTGTGTATAGGCAAGCCCATCCTCTTGACCATATTTCAAATGCCTCATTTTTCCATACTTTAAAGCTGACAGGATCTACAACCGTAGGTTGGATGATCTCCTTGGCTGGGAAGACACCCCATGTCACAGCATTCACACTGGCTGGGCCCACATTAGATATCCAACTCCCATCTTTATTTACAGCCATATAAGTAAGAGAAGGTCGACTCCTGCATTTATTAACAAGAGCTTCCAGCTTTTCCTTCGAGCAGAATAATTCTACATATGCCTTCTGATAGACATATCCGCCGGGTCCACCCCAACCTACACATCAGGCAAGCTAAGAATTCAGCGTATCCCGGTGGAGAAAATTTAACCTGAGACAACATCCTCAAGCATAAATGCAAAAAGTTAGCATCATATGGAAGACATTCTAATCAGGAAACGTCCATTTCATTTGGTTCCCTCTTTTGTTTACAAAATTCGACATAAAGTGGCAATGGTTGCAACTTTCCTATGCATGTGATATTCAATGCACAGTTTCACTTGCTAACTAAAAGTAGAAAACATAATTGCATGTCAACCAATTCAGATCTGCTATAAAGTGACATTAGCAAAAATACGCACTAGTAAACCAAGTTGAGGCAAAAAACACTTGTAAAGTATTTTCGTAGTACTTGTCACCTTATGAATGTTGGCAAAGAAGAAAAAGAAATATCAAACTCTAGACTACGGACGGAGGAGCTGAAACCAGAGCAACCAATTCATGATTGTCAAGGTTGGACTTGACTTTCTATGAAGTAGAAAGTAGGAGATTTGGAACAAATATTTCCATGCAATTAATTATATGTGACAGCACGGCATCTTCTTGCTTCTAACTCAATCATGAAATAACAACCCATGGTAGAATCTAACTTTAACTATATCTGTCAAAAAAAAAGTCCTGTATATCATATAATGTTAGGCTCCCAATTTCTAACTTACTGATAGTTTCCTCCACAAATATATGGGGGTTTTTGAAGTAGGATGAATAGTTAGGAATTAGCAAGTTACCAAACAATATAATGCGAGAACAAGAGTTTGATATTTAGTCCTAGAGAAATCATGGTGCACTCACCTACAGTAGGAGAATCAGATCTCTCCCCATTGACAGCCGGTTGACTATTAATGGTGAGGAAGCCCCCGATATTAAGTTTCTCAAGCTGATCATTTATGATCCTAGTCTCTGGTTGAAGACCATTCAGTTCTGTCCAAGGATTCGTTCTCAGTCTTCCAAGGCAGAATAGCCTAAATCTCTGATATGTGAACAATAGGAACAAATTAGTCAACTTTTGAAGTGTCAACAAGAACAATGCAGTCACAGTCCAGCACATTATTTCTACCTCATGAATATCTTCAACAGTGTTCAAGGGAACAGCCCATTCTTCAGCAAGCTTCCTATCACGAGAACGTGGCCGCATGAACTGTGTAACAAAGTAATAAACTGAGTTGCTATTACAGAAGAAGTACCAGACATGTTACTCATCCATATAGCTTTTGTTCAGAGCTGAAACATTTTTCTTTTCTTCTTTCAAAATGCTATTATGTTGCAAAAGAGTGATCCTTCTAGTATATGCAGCTTCTTCATCATAGGTTTCAACCCCATACGTTACTTTTATGCAAATAGAACTTGTTACCATAGTATTGTAACCTTTTTGCGCCATTATCCTTTGGCTTGCAAGCAGATTAAGTTAGCTCATCAGAACAAAATTAAATAAATGTACGTTTAGCATGAACCCCACCCACTCTACAAATCATATCACTCCCTCACGATGTTGGTCCTCTTCCCATACCCATCAAATTTTTATTCTAGATCTTTCATGTGTAAACAAAGTCACAGTGGTTACGTCCAATGTGGATCTGATTTATTATACAACAATATTTGATGAGCAATTCTGTGTAACAATAACTAGTTTCTGCAATATTTACGCAAATTCCAGAAGTTCGCAGTGCATAGATATTCAGATAGAAGTATCTGAGAGGTATCAAGCACAATGAAATTAAAGCTCGAAATTATGAAAGAAAATAATTTCCAGGATTATAAATTTAAGTTGCTATGCCATCCTGCATACCTGATAGTCAGTTAATGCTCCATATGATGGATTACAAGAATCACCCCAGCGCCCATGTGGGTATTGGTCCCATCCTATGGTTCTTGATATGTAGCTTTTTGGACGGTTGGCCCTATTACAGTTGGTTAAAGAAACTGAGAATTCTTTTGAGAGGGTCATACAACTCATATTCTGACAACAAAAATAGCAATTCCAAAGATCATGTACCAAAATATTGGACGAACATCTTCTTTGACACGGAAAACATTTGTAGGACGTCTCCAAGGTAAGGATCGAGAGATTTTGGACTCTTCAATTAAACCAAGATTCTGCCAGCATTAATGCAATTAAGAGAAAAACCCCAATAACAAAATTATAAGTATGCACATCACAAGCCAACATATAATAAAAGAAAAATGAGACAACCATTAATATGCTTAAAGCTGATTTCTCCATATTTAGCGTGTAAAGATGCAATGTCTTAATTCCATGAGCTAGAATTTTTCTGCACATTTCTGTTCCCAGGTGAATTCCATAAGACTTGACTGCTTCTTCATTGTCCTTGATAGGCTCTAAGGCAGCAGTAATTTCAGCAGGTATCTAGAATATGTGAAAAACAATGAGAAGATCATATTAGAGCTCATGACAGTTTCCTAACATAACAGAAGGTAAAGAGGAAACATATAAATAACGTGCAGAATGAAGCTCTGACAAACACAGCCTCAAGCAAATTATGTACTTGACTAAAATCTGACTCATTAGTAGGTATAAATATGAATATTACAATCATAGCAGCAAAGAATTCTCAATTTTATCCAACTAGCCAGGTGCCTAGGTCTAAATGTAAAAACTTTGGAATCTCTGACAATACAACAGAATGTAAGGAAGTCACCCAATGGAAAACAAAAAAACAAGAAGCTCATGGAAAATGACTGGCATTATGCCAAAAAAAATGACTAACATGTAGATTAGCCATCTAATTGCGGTTGAATTTAACCAGAAATCCTGAGCTATGTCTTGTTGGGAAGAACCTATATGTTTAATTTCTATATACTTCTGCACAACACTTGTTGAAGTGTTATTGACCCATTAAAAGGTTCAAGTTCCAAGAGGGAAGGCACAACTGAGGTAACCTTTCTTATAGAATATGCAGAAAAATAGAGATCAATATTCATATATTTAGGATCACATCTAAAAGATTGTGCTTGCCTTTTTTTTTTTTTTTTGACACAGCCCTTGGGAGTTAACATCATAATAAATGAACATAAGATTTGCAGAAGAAATAGTGCTCACCTTTGTTTTACAAAAACCAGTCATGCGAATAAAGCCCTTGTAGTTATTTATGGGCATAATTCCAGGTACAATGGGACATGTTATTCCAATTTGGCGACAGTCATTCACAAATTTAAGGAAGATATCAGTATCATAAAATAGTTGGGTGACAATCAGATCCGCTCCAGTATCAACCTAGAAACAGAACATGAACTTGTCAAACAAAGATGATGATAAATTTATAATAAGAAAAACACTACGAAGAAATACAGCTAATCTGAAGTATTGACCTCACTCTCCCCACAATTTTCTTTCCATGCATTAAAAAAGAAATGAAAAATTCCTACTTTTTTCAAGTAGCCCAACATTTCTCATGGACCAATTCCTTTTTTACCATCTCAACCAGGCAAGTCCACTTTGAAAGAGTTCTCATTAAAATTTCAAATGAATCAAGTAATGAATGAAATTTTTAAGGGACCAGATGTAGAGAATAGTATTCTGAATTAGTAATATAACCTTGCTCTTCAAGTAAGCAAGATCATTTTGATAACTTTCTGGTGTAGCCACGCCATCATTTCCTATCATATCTGGATGTGCCTCTGAGAAGAAAGGGGGGAAAACTAATGAGCAAATGGTGGTGGCAAAGACTGAGAAAAAGAGGGAAGAAAGCGACAACAAGGAAGTTAAAAACAATAACAGAAGCAAAAAAACCTGGATAACCAGCCACTGTGATGCCAAAATAGTCACCATATTTGGCTCTGATATGTTTCACCTGTAAAAGCAACAATCGCCATAAAGTCAGGACCAGTCAAGCATTCTAACAAGATTAACAGCATGTTGGATAATTAAATAAAATATTTTAGTTGAACAAAAGACTAAAACATTTTATAAATCTAAGAATTGAAATGGATCCAATGAGAAAGTAATAAACGGCTACATCACTTGTTGGAATGTTTTTCCCACTTTCTCGTGCATAATGTGTATATCTCACCATTTTGTAGTGTTTATTAATTTTTCTTTATTAAGTGCCGTGATAAACAAAAATCTGTCATAATACAATGTAAAACTTTAGTAATAGAAAAATGGCATCTCTTTCTCACTACGAAGCATTGTCACTTCAAAAAGAGAGTAGTGTCCTTATTCAGCACATATTAAGCAATAAGCAATATAATATATTACAGAGCACACCAAATTACATGCAGACGCTTCAGAATTTCATGCAACCCCGTGTCCAAGTCAATATTATGTCTTGTATCCATTTAGTTTTCATGCCCCCTAACTTTCTCTCACACTAGTACTGAAAAGGTGTGTGCAGTTAAAAAAATACGGAGTTCCTAAAAAATCATGCAATTTCCTGAAAGTAGTTAGTTTGAGTTGAGGGTTCATGCATTCCAATTGTTCTACAATATATCAAAAGACTAGTCACGATAACAGTGAATATATTGGGATCAAACGCTTTGTCTGATAGCTTAGACCTATTATTTTATTGAATTTAATAAGACTGAAAAGGACAATTGTAAGGAAAGATGATGATGGTGTACCAGGTCACGTGCACATGCAAAGCCACCTTCAACCTGAACAAACTTGTCCTGACCATGTGGAGGATCACCACGAAGAGCAAGCACATTCTGTAGGCCATTGGCCTTGATAGTTTCGAGAGCATGGTCAATTTTTTCAACAGGCATGTTGGTACAGGTAAGGTGCATCATGGATTCCACACATATCACATTCTGCATCTTGTTGGCAATTTCCAACGTTAGATCTGCTGTTGACCCACCAGCACCCCAAGTGATATCGCAAAATGAAGGATTATGAGCCACCATGCGGTGCATCCTCTCAAACAGGTTGTCCACCCCATCCTCAGTCTTAGGTGGAAAAAATTCAAATGAGAACACCACCCTATCTGGATCAGCAGCCGCCGCCGCCTGTATTTTCTCTACAACCTTCATTGTTTTGGTTGTATCCTAAGGACAACTACCAAACAAAGCAGTAAATCTAGTGCAGCTATACATTTCCAAGCAGATAGAAAAGAAAAGGCTTACAGACCATACAAGTAATATATCCATATATTGGACATACATGGTCAATCTAGCCATGCATCCAATCAAACGAAGGAAAACGTATTTAGAATGCCAATACAAGTTTATATTAACAACCAGCATAAATTTTTCAGTAATGAGATATAGCATCAGGGAAGCGTATATGAGGATATAGCAAAGCTTTTGAGAAAGAAAAAACAAATTTGGTGCACTTCAACACCCACTTCCGATATTTTTTTCTACACAGAATATTATATTAATCTAAACGGATTCATCATATTCATAAAGATGGAAATCCAAACCAAGGTAAGATATAAACAGAACTTTACTCTCGGTAAATGACTTTGCCAAAATTTACTAATACATTGAGATTCTGATTCTTTTAATTTTTTTTTAAAAAAGTGCTCCTCCCAAACATTATCAATCCAATAATTTTGGAAACAAGTAAAAAGTTTATGTTCCCATTAATTTCTCCTCAATTTATTTATATTAGAGTCAACAGAGAACACACACACGGAGACGCAAACCTAAAGATCACTAAAGATTAGTAAATTTGAAAGTAAGCAATCAGAGACAATGCAAATTTACCAGAGCAGATTCCCCTGGAAAAAGTTGAAACAAAAAAGAATGTGAAACAATTACGTTGAAAAACGAATAATTCTGAGATTTTTGTAGCTCTTAGATCAGATTCAATAAAATGTCGAACACGAGCTGAGAAATCGAAGAGTCAGGAAAAAGAAGGAGAGAAATGGAAGACTTGAATAGACTACCGAGAGACTATTATAATGAAAGAAGGAGAGGAAAGCAAGGATGTCCCATACCTTCGGTTAGAGAATGAAGCAGAAAGCAGGGAGCGTGGTGAAGCGAGTGATAGTCGGATTCTTTATTGGGAAATTTACTTGGAGGTGTCACATAAGGAATTTATTTAATGAATAGTCCCAATTTTAAAAATATTTATCAAAAGGTCCTATTGACAACATGAGGTCCTATACATTGATAACATCATACGCTGTAATGACAACACATCATGTTGTCAATGGGACCTTTTGATAAATATTTTCAAAATTGAGACCCTTCATTAAATAAGTTCCTTATTTGGGACTTCCCAATAAATTTCCCTTCTTTATTTATAGCCAGAAAGATAGATCTGAGATTGGAAATGCATCATGAAACCCTCTCTCTTGGTTAGTGCTGGGAATGCGGGCCAACCTAGCCCACTAGGTGGCGGGTTGATTTCCCAACCCGCAGCCCGCCAGGGCGGGTTGACGGCCAACCTTTTATTTTCTTTTAAAAAAATAAAAAATAAATTCTTTTTCTATTTTTTATCCAATTTTTTTATAAGATTGCATATTTATGCTATTCTCTTTCAAATTCTATGAATAAATGTTCAATAATTTTCTAAAAATAGAATTTAATATTTCTTTATCCTTATAAAAAATATTAGAATGGAAAAAAGATAAAGATATATAAGATATAATAATTTTAAAAATTAAAAAAAAAAAAGCAGGCCGCCTCGCCTAGCCCGCGGGCCAGCGGGGCGGGCTGGATCAGCCCGCCTCCCTGGCGAGTTGGGCCCATTACCGGTACTACTCTTGGTATATCCAAATTTTATAACGTTTTGATTGTTTTTTAAATATATAAATATTATATTATAGCAGTTTTCCAAGTTTGGATCGCGGTTTGTAAAATTATATTTTATGTTGTTTTATTTTATTGTCGCTGAGAATATTGGCTGTTGGTGATGGCAGTAGGTAGCCAAATATGATGGGGCCCCACTTTGTTCTCTGGTTGGTGTGAGGAGGCAAGTTGGTTACATCTAATAAAAATGAATAACATTACTTAAACTCAGTTACATTAAAACTAGTATGAGGTTGGTCCTACAGTAGGGGATTGCTCATAAAGTCAAAAGTCACCTCTCATAGCATGAGAGACCTTTGCTAATTGATCAGTCATAATTAGATTTTTCTAATAACTATAGTTAACTAAAACATACTTGGCTTGTTTGGTAACG